>QJPP01003036.1:0-24640 GCA_003996215.1 Jaltomata sinuosa
TTATGAGGCTTTATACGGGCGAAAGTGTAGATCACCAATTGGATGGTTTGAAATTGGAGAAGCAGGATTATTAGGGCCAGACTTAGTTAATCAGGCAATGGAGAAGGTGAAGCTAATCCGAGAAAGATTACTAACAGCCCAGAGTAGGCAGAAATCATATGCAGATGTGCGACGTCGGGATTTGGAATTTAATATTAGTGATTGGGTTTTCCTACAGGTTTCGCCCATGAAAGGCGTTATGCGATTTGGTAAAAAGGGAAAGCTTAGTCCAAGATATATTGGACCATACAGGATCATTCGGAGGGTAGGAAAGTGGCATATGAGCTAGATTTACCCACAGAATTGGAGACAGTCCATCCTGTATTTCATGTATCGATGCTACGAAGGTGCATAGGAGATCCTTCACGTATTATGCCTATTAAAGATGTTCAACTTTCTGAAGACTTATCCTATAAGAAAGTACCAATTTCTATCCTAGATCGTCAAGTTAGGAAGCTCAGAACCAAAGAAGTAGCCTCAGTAAAGGTGGTGTGGAGAAATAATAATATTGAGGAAATGACGTGGGAAGCCGAGGAAGAAATGAGGAAAAAACATCCCCTGTTATTTATGACTTAAAGATAGTACAGAGGTAAGTCATATTCTTATATTCTTGATACTCTTCCTACTATGCAAATATGATCAGGTTTGAACATGTGAAAATGATTACATTTAATTATATATAGTTGTATCGCCCTGTGAGGCATCGTGCTGGATGTTTGCTGAGTTTCAGGTTTTTGGATAGTCCCAATTATAAAGGAAACTCTGTCGAAATTTCAAAAAATCCTAAGGGACTAGAGCTCTATATGCATTACCCTCATTCGAGGATGAATGATTCTAAGGGGGGAAGGATATAACACCCCGTACCTTTCAAAACCTATGTGACTAAGTAAATATCGACGAAGGTATTTGAGCTCGAGATTGTGAAGGGGTACTTTGGCCTGGAATTTGAAATGGTCAAATGTATATAAGTGTTAAGTTAAATTATAAGGAGGAGGGTTTTGAAAATGAGATAAAACAAGTGAGGTACTTGCTCGACTTATCTAAGCTCTTAGGTGACAAGTAGGTGCATCACCTACCTACGCTAACGAACTAAGTTTCGAGGGCCGATTACGGGCAGTAACACCATGGATTATTAGACCTAATGGTAGCCCAAATGAAGCTTAAAGTTGGCCCATCAAAGCACAACCAAATCTGGCCCAAACAACTACAAAAGGGAGCCACCAATATTGACCACATTTTGACCCAAGAGAAGCCCAAAATCAGCCCCAAAACTTAACCCTTTTGAGGCCCAAGCAAAGGGTAATTTTGGCCCAAGTTTCTTGACCCATTTTGGCCCAAATATACTCAAAAAAAGTCGGCCAAAAAGGTCCCTTTATACAGGCCATTTGCTGATCAATGTTGTTCACAAAAAGCTGGAAAATTCTCTCTTATCTCATTTCCTTTTGGCAGCCCTTCTCTCCCTTTAGGGTTCTAAGAAGACCAAGATTAATTCAAGCTTAAGGGGGTACTTAAGCTTTTAAAGCATCAATAAAAAGAGGATAAAAACACACCTTCAAGTGTGGTAAGTACTCTGCCCATAATAATATTTTGGGATTGAAGTTCGGATGGACAATTGTTGTTGAATTGTTGTTAAGAACTCACAGGACGGGGATCGGAAGCCGTGGGTTCAATGTGTTGCTATTGTATTTCGGCATGGTGAGTTGTGTAGGGGATGTTTGATGTGTTTTGTATTATTGGAGGCAGTAGGTTGGTGTGTGTGTGATGTGTATTGGATAGGGGAGAAAGGTGTGACGATACACCTTTAATTAATGCAAAATACGTAAATCTGCCCGGGAAATGTTTAGCTACTGTTTTGGGAATGTTGCAGCAGGTTTAAGAGCTAATATTAGCTTCATTATACCCTTGTGTTGTAGATTAACTTAATAAGGGAAAGTCCAAGTTGTGGTAAGCGCAATCTTCGGAAGGAACGAGGTATGTTAAGGCTTCTTTATTCCTTATCGGCATGAATCTAGAAATAGAACTCTAAATCTCCGAAAGAAGGAATTTGAGTATTTTGTTGTAAGAGAGCTGATTTGGTAACTCAACAAGTCTTAAGGAACTAATTTATACATTATGGTGATTCAAGTCGCCTTCTTATAAAAATCTGATTCTTTTTGCACGAAATGTAAGTTATCCTTTTGTCAAGTTTCTTCTTTGTATTGTGATCTCTAATCAAGCTTTAGAAAGTATACAAGGAAAGTTAGAAAGTCAAATCCCCATTTATATGTGTTTGGTATGTTGAGTCCAACACCTAGTAAGCCAAGGCTAAAGAAGTTATCTAAATGAACCTTCATAAATAACAAGAATAGCTTGGAAGGTCAATCTAGTAATACACTTATTATGCATGGTTTGCGTGTTAGTGTGCACCAAGGTGCTACTGCCATATTGAGGCTATTATATACATAGTGTGCACCGAGGTGCTACTGCCATATTGAGGCCATTATACACATAGTGTGCACCGAGGTGCTACTGCCATATTGAGGCCATTATATACATAGTGTGCGCCGAGGCGCTACTGCCATATTGAGGCTATTAAATATAGGGTGCGCCGAGGCGCTATTGTGGTTCAGTGTGGGTTATAAAGAGTGAGTTGCAGCGTGAGTTAATGCATGTGTTGTGTTCTAAAAAGAATAAAAGAGAAAGAGCTTAACGAGTCTTACCAATTACAGTTTACAAGTTTCATATTATATCTTGTTTGGATTTACTACTTGCGACTTGCTTTTATGTTTCTACCTTACATGCCAGTACATTATTGTCGTACTGATGTCCCCATTGCCTAGGGGCGCTGCATACATACCTGCAGGTCCAGACAGATATCCAGACAGATCTCTTCAGTAGGAGTTGCAAAGTTCAGCCATTTTGGTAAGCTCCATTCTTCCTGGAGCTGACGAGTCAGAGGTCTAGCTTATATTTTGGCCAGGTTATGTATATGTACAACTTATGGGTAGTCCAGGGCCCTGTCCTGGATATGAGATATTTTACTTACTCCTAGAGGCTTGTAGACGTGTATATGTATATCAGTGTTGGGTATCGGCCTTGTTATTAGCTATCTACTATGATAATAGCCTTGTCGGCCTTGAGTTGCTTAACTACTATTGAGCTTTTAGTGTTTCAAATTGCTATTCTTAGAGACCTTGTCGGTCTCAGACCCCCAGCAAGTTCAATAGAGATACACTCTATTTTGACACCCTCGGCCTTTTGGGGCTCCGGGTGTCGGTCATGCCTCCCATGGTTTGGGGCGTGACACCCGGGCATAGAATTATCCTTCTAGGCTGGTTATGCTTGCTGAGTAGCTGTGGGCCTGTGCAGGGTCGATAGGTTGATTGTGAGCTACTGGGCAGCTATTGTGTGTGATCATACCATTTTCATGCATATAAAGAGGTTTTATCCATGTTTTACTATGGTTTTGGCGTCGGGCCTACTGACACTATTTTCTAAACCTTGCATGGCCCGGGGGGCCCGTTTGATGGAAATAATTTGGAAATGGTTTGATTTAAACTTGTGAATATTCTTGGGTAAAAGAAAGTAAAATTATGATTTAAATCACCAGTTTTACGATTAACACTAGACTCGGCAGGGCCGGAGTGCTAGTTGAGTTTTCTTGCTACTTGAGATGATTTTTAGCCTCGGTCGGACCGAGCACCTGAGATGGATTTTTACTGTTTAGACCCGGTTATTCCCGGGCACCCTTGGAGGGGTTTTTGAGACATTTTCCTACTACTTTAGTCCTGGACAGGGTCTGGGCATTGCATATTCGAGACTGGGTCTCTATCTTGATATCGGACTTGCTTCCGGACGATATGTGTTGATACTGAGTTTTAGTATGGGGTCTGGGACCTCCATGGACCTTGCCATCCGGGCCAAGGGCTACGGGCTGCGTGTGCCGGAGGAGGGGTATACGGTGGAGTAGAGGTATACGGGCAGTGTCCTTCCATGGAATCTACCTGCTGGGCCGGATCGGCGCCGGAGGAGGTACATACAGAGATACCATGGCACTTGAGATCTTCATGCATCATATCATTCATTGTTGAGGCTCCACCCTTGTTTGCTGTTTGCTGATTGTACGCTCCGGTAGTATGGGATGCCGGAGGGTTTGTTTTCACTTGTTTGTGTTCCTCGATTGTATGGGCGGCCGGGGGACTGTAGGTAGACTTTTGCTATTTACTTACAGAATTGTTCCCTGTTGCGGTTAAGTATGAAATTGGTTACTGCTAGACTGTTAGTTTCTGGATTTGGGGTTGATATGATTAGTTGAGTTGATTCATGTCTCTGAGCATGCCTATCATTACTCTATCTCTCTTCTTCTTACACTTGAGGTTACCGGTATACCGTCCATTTCGTAAACTTATTTTGTATACACTGTTGTTGCAAGGACCCCAGGTGCGTTATTTCTTACTTTCACCTGTGTCTGTGGTGTGTATATTCTGCTTACTAGCCTCATATGTGGTTCTGTTGATTTCCCTCTGGGCTAGTTCCTATGTACCTTTCATTGATTTCTGTGACTACTTGCTTCTATTTTGTCTATTACTACGCTTTTATCTTATATGTGCCCAGTCGGCCTATGATACCTACTGGGTACCTTATGCTTCGCATTTGGTTCTCACCCCTACCCCCTGCATCTTTGGGTGCAGATCCTAGCGTGGGCCATCGCCATTAGATCATTGTGATTCGTGCTTGGAGATTTATTGGGGACTACTTCAGACTGAGAGTGAGCTCTTGGCGATCGGAGCTTAGCTTTAGTTTATCTTTTGCTTCATGTACTCTATTACCATTCAGAGACATCTGTATATATAGTTTTGGTTTATTTGCACTCCATGTAAGTAGTTTGGCTCTGTACTATGATACCAGGTCTTGGGGTTTAGTTTAGTTTCCGCATATGTATATATTTATATTTCTTTTATCTGTTCTCTTCGTCTTGTTCCCTTATTCGTTAAATAGTAGCCCATTGCTAACTATTATGGGCTACGGGGATTGGTTCACCTACCGGGGGTTGTAGGTGCCATCATGACCGAGAAATTAGATCGTGACATTACCATGGGAGTACATGCCCGGATAACCAAGGTAAATGGGCAAGGAATTTGAGCTAAAACAGCCCCTAGAAGTCAAGAACCCAAGCAGGAAGTTTAAGGAATAAAACAAGAATTTAATCAAGGAGAACATACCCCAACTAGAGAATTATGCCAAGGATATGGATTGAATGAGTCCACGAAGAATGCAACTTTACATGAGAACAGATTCTACAAAAAATAAAAAGCTTTGAGAAGATGGAAACAATGGCTATTTTTAACAATGGAGAAAACAACATTAGGGAAGGAAGAAGACTAACCAAAATGCCAACGGAACAAGAATTATCGAGGGAACAATGAATTCTCGAAGGTTTAACTGATTAGAGCAATTTTTAGATAGAGTTTTGGTGTTTTAGTGTAGAGGGAATGACGAATGAAGGCTGGAAAAATGTAAGGAAAAGTTTATATACTGCCCAGGGGTCCTTCATCGCGATAGCAAACGGACCCCACGCGGTCGTGATAACTATGCTTGCTAGACCATCATGATCGCGAGGACTAGCCACACAGTCACAAAGAACAAGAGGGGAGGGCTTCATTGCGGTCACGACAAGGGATGTTGCGATTGCGAAGAACAAGGGGCCAGGTGCTTTATCGCAGTCGCGAGGACTGAGGCTCGAGATCGCGATTAAGGACTGAGGCCTGGACCTGCAATAGCCAAAAAGTTCCAACATTTCTAGAACTCTATGGTGCATTCTGGGCACGATCAAAACCCGATATGCAAAAATTAATAGTGCTAATAAAGTGGAAACGATGTTCCGAACTCAACAAAATCGATAAAACTTCCATACGAGGTCATTTTAGAGAAATGTTGACCCAATTCAACACTAACCAACACACAACCAAACACCCAAAATGAGCTCGGCACACTCGGGACCCGAACCAAACACCTATTTAATCCAAACTCAACATTGCAGAGTTGACAGAATCGTCTGATTTCGAATCTGATGCTCTGATCATTGAAAGCTGACCAAAGTTGCACCTGCAACTCCAAAGGGCCTAAAAAAATAGAGAAAACAACCCAGAAACCACACTCGAAGTTCTCAGGCCTCAACTGAAGGTCAAACTAGACCAAACTCAATGCTCCGGAGCTAACAAAACTATTGGAATTCGATTCTGAGCATGTTAGCTATGAATATTGACTAAAGTCAATGATATGCTAAGTTAAAGCTCTAAACAAGGAAACGATCAAAACAACCAAATGAATAACCAGGGCACCAAACCACCGGTCCTTATACTGCTATAGGGAAGCCGTAACAGTATAAAGAAAGTGCGAACGCAAAAATAATCGGAAGTGTCATTACATATATCTTCTTATTTACTTAATATGAGCAAATAAATTCCTTGTCTAGAGGTATGTACATGATGGATATTTAAATTTAGGCATGGGTATTGATTAATTTTTCTTATTATTGATGAATTATTATGGGTCTATTGAATTCTTCATTATTTAATCATAAAATTGATGATTGCAAACATTGATTGAGTTTACTTTTTTTTTTCTTGCTTGAAAGAGGAGTTCATCATTCTGATAAGAATTCAATAGTGGAAATTTGGGATTTCCACCTTATATTGAGGCTAGAAATAATTTAATAGAAGGAAATACCGATCTAAGAATCTAAGCTATAAATAGTGTGATTTCGCCAAGCTTTGAATTTGTTGGTTGGAGGTAATGCTATAGTGCTTGAGCAAAGACGTACATATGTTTGAAGGGTTGAAAGACTATCAAATATAGCTATAACCAATGCTACCGTACCTTTTATTAAGAGTTTGCATAATTAATCAAGTCCCCTAACCCATTGTAGAATTCCATCGGATCATACCCCTGGTCTGCCATCTCATTGATCTTTTACTTTACTCCTGTGTGTTGAAATTAACACGTTAATTCCCTTTCCAATTCCCCCAATTTTTACTTTTCACTTGTTTGAACATATAATCGGCTTAGTGATTATGACTCGATTATTTCTTAGTGAATCATCACTCAATTCTACGTGGATAGGACTCCGACCATCCGTTGGGTATACTTATTATTTTACTTGAGGATCACTACCATCTCCTTCGGGAGAGTGCTCTTGAGCGTCATCACCTACTTGCGGGAGTTTTAGGTCACCTTGCCATAAATTTTTAATACTTTCCCATTGACTTTTATAAATGGCCATACGTGCCTAAAATATTTATCAACCATATTTTTACTGAAATTCTAATGGTAATGTCTTCTAAATAGTTTTTCTTAGTTTGTATATGTAAAACTATATTAAACTAATATACTTCATTTTGTGAAGCTTCAATTTTTCTTTATAATTTATTAACAAAGGTCAAAGAGATTCGTTAATAATTCACTTAACAAAAAGTGAAAGAAGTTCATGCTTAATCTATGGCGTAGATCTTGGAATCCATTAAAGAGTAAATAAGAAATCATCAAGAAATCTTTTAAATGCATCCCCATGGACTAATGGGAATATTATGTTAATTATCACCTTAAAAAAGAGATACAAATACTTACTTTGTGTACATTATTCTTCTGCTTCTGTGAATGCATCCGTGTATGCGTCTGTGAATGCTATTGCTATAAAAAATGAGAGCATAACAAAGTATTGAGAATTGACTGACTGTGTAAATTTTTGGATGGTTCACAACCTGAAAAGTAAACAAGTTAACTGAAACTTAATTTATTTGTACAATTTTTACTAAAGCTGAAATAGTTATACCAGGACCTAAATAGAAGAATGAACTAGTAGACCACTGGCTCAAAATTTCTTGATTTATGGCAATAGAGATGAATATATTGTGTTTTGGATAAAATGAAGATTTAGCTAGATAAGCATCAATAATATTTTCTAGTTTTATCTTGTTTTCACCTTGTTATAAGTCTTGAAACTTCTTAGCGATGGTGTTCTGAAGGTTTCTAATCATCATCTTAAGCTTCAGAATATCAGTCTTTTTAGTCTTCTCGTATCTACTATGTTGTTTCTTATGGTTGTTAATGTTTCTCATTTGCTTATTTCCCTTAGTTATGTTGGCCGTTTAATATCTACTGCCCCTATTTTAACTTGTAGCCACTTCGTAAGAAGAATCAACGGAGTGGACAACAACAAAAGATCCCTCATACTAGTGGGGCTAAGAGTCTGGCTATAATAATGGATGAGATGGTATTTTGATATAGTGTGCTTACAGATATGTTATTCAATAAAATATATTTTAATTAATTATTAACAATTTACTTTTTTGAAAATCTCACAAGAACATGAAAAAAAGATGTTGATCAAGGAAAACTCTAGAGTGAGACTCATCAAAGAAAAGATGAGAGCTATGTGAATGATGAAGCTAGGGATATTGGGTAAGTATAAGTTGACTAAATACATATGAATTGACTAAAAATATTTAATTGGTTCATAAGTTACTCACTCGATAATAAATTTTAGTTTATCGTGAATTAAATTTCACTTTCCTCTTGTTTTAATTTCAAACAGTCATTCATTGGGGGAGAGGGGTTTGCAAGAAACTTAGAACCTTATGTGGGTTTTTATTGTAATTGTTGAGACAAAGCTCATATGTTTCCAAAAGCTTTTACTTTTGGATCTTTCAGATTATCAACATATATACATTTTTTGAAATCTTCTGTTTGCTCTTTTGTACTGTATACTACTTATAGCATTTATGTCCTTAAATAAATTATGTTTTTATTCATATTTTATGAATTCATTATATGATACAGAGTGTTGGCTATGATTTTGAAAATGAATACTTAATACAATTTTTTACCCAAAAACTATTCTCATTTTGTTATTATTTTGTCTTCGTGTTGAAGAGAACTAAAGAAATTTGAAATCAATAACTAGAAAGTTTTGTAGAAATTTTACCTAAAGATGTGTTTGGTCTGATCTTTGATCCCGAGCACCCTGATCATATTCGAAGGTTTGGCATGAATGCCATTTTAACTTTCGTATTGTAATGACCCTTCTGGTCATTTATGCGTGTTCAGCCTTTCTTGTAGTGTTAGAGCTTGCCTGTAGCAGCCCCAAGTTATTTATGGCTTCCTGGGACCGGTAGTTTGGTGCCCGGGCCATTAGTTTGGTCTTTTTGGCAGTTCCTTATTTTAGAGCTTAAAGCTTTTGAAATCGTTGACTTCAGTCAACATTCTTGGGGAAAGTGCTCAAAATTGAATTCTGACAGTTCCATTAGTTCTGCAGCATGGACTTTAGTCTAGTGGGACCTTTGGTTGGGATCCGGGAGTTTTTCAGCTTGTAATTCTCTCTCATTCTGTGTTTTTAAGCAAGTTGGGCTTGGTTGGTTGACTTTGGTCAACATTAAGAGAAGATGACCTTGGATGGAATTTCCATTAGCACCGTTAGCTTTGGATTGCCGAGTTTATGTAAGGTTGTGGGTTGGTTCCAGTTCCGGGTGATCCGGGCTTATTTTGGGTGTTCGATTGGCGTTAGTTAGTGTTGACTTCGCACAACATTCCTCCAAGACGACCTCATATTAATGTTTCATCAATTTCGTTGAGTCCAAAACGTCGTTTCCACTCTAATAGCACTATTGGTTTTTGCGTATCGGGTTTCGATTGTGCTCGGAATACTCTATAGAAGTTTTTAGCACTGCTGGTTTTCTGTTGCTGGTATGGCTGAAATTTGTTCATCGCGATATCGAAGGGTTCTTCACGATAGCGATGAAGGAATTCCTTGGTCATCGCGATCTCGAAGGGGCTTTGTCGCGCTAGCGATGAAGGCCCTGATCCTTTGTTTATCGCGATCTCGAAGGGTAACCATCGCGTTCGCGATGAGTTGTCTAGCTTGTTCATCGCGATCTCGAAGGTTTTTCTTCGCGATAGCGATGAACAAATCCCTGTCTGTGTATATAACTTCTCCTTCATTTTCTTCACCCACAATCCATTTTATCCATTTTTCTTGAGCTCCAAGCTCCCAATTTTTGTGTGGGATTTTTACAAGTTGTTGGGGTGAATATCTTACGGTCCGTGATCAATTTCTCGCCTTCAATTCGTAAGTTCTAACCTTTAAATTCCGTAAATTCTCCTTTTAATTCTAGTTTGTTCTTGAGTTCTTGGGGGTGTTTTGAGCCCCATCTGCTTTCCGTTATGGCTCAAATTTTGAGCATATGCTCCTGGGATGGTAAGGAACACGTGTGTGTTTTTCATTTAGGATTTTGGGTTGCAGGGCCCGCAGGCCCATTTGTGACCCAAATTTTGACCCGACTATTATTATAGCAATATGGGTATCGTTAGTCTTGTTTTAATATGTAGATTATTGTGTTGATAGTGGTTTCACAATTTGGAGCTTTCCAGAGTAGTTTAAGCCTTGATGATGCCATCCCCGCAGCTATTCGTCGAACAACAAGTAAGTTATGGCTTTCCCTACCTAGACTTTGCGTATATAGGCTTTAACTGCATTAGTTAGCATCCTTGAGTGGGTTGTTATTGGTGGGTACCCTAGACATTGTCCGCCTTTTCTGTCCATTTATTTCGAACGTTGATTATAGTATTCGTATAGTATTGTATATTACCCTTGTGATCCTGTATGGCCTGTATTGACTCTGGAACATAGACAATAGGTTATTTGGGAATGTCCGTGAGTCCCAGACATAGAGATATCCTTTTAGGCATGTTATGTTTGCTGAGTAGTTGTGGAGTCTGTGCAGGGCCGGTAGGAATGTTTGTGAGTCGTTGGGCTAATTTATATTTGTGTGCGAGCATATCATCCATGAAAAAGGTTTTCCCTGCATGTTTTACTTTGGTTTTGGCTGCGAGCCACTATATACGGTTTTTCCTAAACTTGCATGACCCCAGGGGCCCATTTTTGGTATAATCTAATGATGACGTGTGATTTTGGATGATTTCACACTTGATTTCCTATTGATACTAGGCTCTGCTAGGTAGAGCACTACACTTGATTTTCTACAGATACTAGGCTTTGCTGGGCAGTGTACTACACCTGATTTTCTACTGATACTAGGCTCTGCTGGGCAGAGTACTACACTTGATTTCCTACTGATACTAGGCTCTGCTGGGCAGAGCACTACACCTGATTTTCTAATGGATTTAGACCCGAATACGCTCTTGGCACCCTTTGAGAGGGTTATTGAGACTTTTATCACTAATTTAGACCCGAGTATACTTCGGGCACCCTTTGAGAGGGTATTTTGAGATTACTACTACTGTTTTAGTCCTGGTTCAATTCCAAGCACGTCTTTTGAGGCTCTAGTTCTCTGAGATTTTGCATTCGTTACTATATGTGGTCAGGGACCTCTATGGGCCCTCTGTTCCATGACCTTGTTAGGAGCCGAGCATGCCGGAGGAGGGGTATACAACGTAGGATGAGGTATAGCGGGAACGTCCCACCATGGGTCCTTCTACCTAAGTGTCGGGGGGAGGTGCATAAAGGGTTACTATTACCTGTTCCATCATTACCATCATCATATATATTTTACTCGGATTTCACCCTTGTTTGGTGTGTGTTCAGTGTACCCTCCGGTTGTATAGGCGGCTGGAGGGTTTGTTTCACTTGATTGTGTTTCTCTGTTGTATGGGAAACCATTGGGACTGTAGGTAGTTTAGATTACTCTTGTCGCTTTATAGATCTGGTTATGGCCCTTGTTTCTTAGTGATTTAGTGATTATTAGCTTGTTGAGGCTCCGGTTGTGGGGTTTTGATTATTAAGAGGGCTAGGGAGTCCTATCTTATTGAAAAACTTTTTTGTGGCTTTCTGAGAAGATTGTGAGTTCTGGTTCCATTCTTATCAAGATTTGAGTAGTATTTCTCACCTATTGTGGGTTAGTTATTCCATCCTAGGGGTGTACTTGTGAGGTGGATTCCTGTTTATTCTATCTTAAAGTTGGATTGGTGTTATGATTTTCTTGTGCTTGTTGATTCCATCTTGAGTGTGCTAGACTACTTCCTTCTTTCCTTTTTCTTGAGGTTACTAGTATATTGCAATGTTCCTGACTCTTTCTCTCTCTCCTTTTATATACTATTGTTGCAAGGATCCTAGGTGCGTCCCTCTTTCTTACACCTGTGTTCTATGTAAATTTGTTTTTCTGTGCTAGCATTGTTTGTTTATACCTCTTGGTTATCTGTTCTTTATGCTAGTTCCTCGTTCTTCCTCGATTGTTTTTTGTGACCACTTTCTTGCAATATGATATATTACTGTCTTTATATCTTATATGCGCTCAGTTGACCGATGATGCTTAATGAGTACCCATTGTCTTGGTACTCATACTACACTTTTGCATCTTTCTGGTGCAAATATTAGTTAAGCTTTTGCCGTTGATTGCGTTGGAGACTCATGAAGATTTTAGAAGGTTAGAGACTCGGGTGAGAACCTGATGGTCGGGGCTTGTCTACATCTCATCTGTTGTACTATTGCTCCATGCACTTTCAGAGAAAAATTTATATTGTATTTTGTTACTTCTAGCACTTGAATTCTATTAGAAGCTTCTATACTATCGATACCAAGTCTTAGGGTTGGTGTAGTTTTCTTATGTATATTTTGGGTTGTTCCTTTCGTGTTGTCTTATCTTTATATTAATCTTCCGCTTATTTCTTCTTATTATGCGTTTTTGTTAGTTAGTGGCCCATTAGTAACTATGTCGAGCTACGGGGATTGGTTCGCCTACTGAGGGGTTGTAGGTGCCATCATGACCTGAGAAATCAGATCGTGACAGCTTGGTATCAGGGCTCTAGGTTCATCGGTGTCGTGGTACAAAAGCAAGTGTCTACATAGAGTCTCGTGGATCGGTATGTAACATCTATATCATCTCTTAGGGAGGCTATATGGCATTGTTATGAAAAGTTTTATCTTCTTGGCTCCTTATCATGCGTTCCTGGATTTATTGACTTCTAAAAATTTTGGTTGTTTCATTCCTTCTCAGATGCCTAAGACGAGCTCGATAGTGGGTGATGTTGAAGCTTTTGTGCTTGTTGCTTCAGTGCTCCCGTCATTTCCAGGACTTCAGAGTGAGAGTTTGTCGCATCAGATAGGGGTGTGGGGTCAGCCCAGCCTCTGATTAGATTTATAGAGTCCCCAGTGCTTCAAGATATTGTGTCTAGGACTCTGAGTCCTCTGGTGGGTGTTTTAGTACCCGGTTCTACGAGCAGTGCTTCATCTAGGGTTGAGCTACCAGTTCTTCAGCTAAGGCAAGATTTCATGACATGGTTGAGCATACTGCTAGGGTTGTACCTTCAGAGTTTGATAGGGTTCAAAGTTTTGTCGGAGGTTTGATTTCACCGCTCCGTTTGGCCACCGAGCATTTGGTTACAGTTGGGGCGACCTTCGTTCAGGTAGTGGATCATGCTTGGGCTATTGAGGGTTTATGCTGTGAGGCTTATGGAGGTAGTGCTAAGAAATATCATTGCCTGGACAGTTTTTGAGGTTCTCAGACTCGAAGTAGGGAATTCTCTACAAAAGATAGGTTCCACTGATTTTTATCTACCAGGCCGGTCTCAGTTGCTCCACGGGTTCTAGAGGGTGTTGGTACAGGGCATGTTGAGCAGAGTGGACATGGTATGGGTCAGATTCCTCAAGGCTTGCAGTCAGGTTATGTAGGCCGTGGTGGCTGGTCAGGTTCAGTGAGATCTTCTCGCCCGCATCTACTCAGTGGAATTTACTTTTAGTGCTGTGGGTGTGGGCATTTTGTTAGGGATTGTCCAACGATTCCACCTTCTAGTCAGCAGGGTCAACAAAAGTTATCTCCTAGGGCTTCAGTTCAACCGTCTAGAGGTGGAGTGCAGGGTTGTAGGGGTGGTCCTTATATGGTTAGAGGTGGCTTTCAGCCGGGTTGTTGAGGTATCCATCCAGAGTCAATAGGCACCGTGCGTCAGAGTAGAGCTTCTTTAGGTTTCTATAGTTGTGGGGTGATGGGATATTATGCTAAAGACTATCCTCGTTGAGAGATGACATAGCCGTCAGCTTTGGCTACTCCAGCCAGTGTTAGACACCGTCAGTCCGATGCCCCTCTTGGTTGGCCCGAGGTAGAGGTTCCTGATATCGTTGCTCCAAGGAAGGTTTGTTACCTTTGGCTTGTGATAGTCCTGTTCGAATGGTGATTCTTTTCCTTCTCTCATTTATTTGCGTATATGCCAACCTGCTACTTGTTTAGTTGTTTGATTTCTGGATTGTAGCTTTTATGCATTGTTTTCGTGGTATTTTATTTCTTTAGTAGTGGATGGGGTGAGTTTTCCTTGTGAGGTGTTTCAACTGGAGTTGTAGCTCGGGGGTAGTTCTTCTTAGTCTGTTCTTGTTAGGTTTATCACCATTTCCTTGTGGCTCTAGGCTTGTGTTAAGTATTCCTTTTGAGTGGTCCTAGAGGGTTGCTACCTAGGTTGTTACCTAGCTTTTGCTAGAAGTTCTGGTGTTTGTTCAATGTGATATTGGCGGTTGTGCCAGAGTTTGAGCTCTCATTTTGAGTTTAGAGGTGTCGGTTATGCTAGTGTGCATAGATTAGTCTTAGTTTTTGGGTATTTAGAATCAACCCTCTTTGTGTGGTTGGTTTAGAAGTTTGGCAGGTATATGGGTTATTCCCGTAGTCTCCCTCAGTTTTTTGTTTGGTTGGGTTATCCTATTATTTTCCCCAGTTCTAGTTGGAGTGATTTTCGATCGTAGTTCTCTGGTTGAATTTTTGATTGTGGCATTATGGTTGAGTTTTGACTACAAAAGTGTACCAGTAAGAGTTGTAGGAGCTAAGGGAAAAACTCCAGAGTCTTTTGAGAAAGAATCTATGGAATTAGTATATCCTTGGAAAGGGTTTCGTTTGGTTTGCAAAAGAAGGGTGATGACTCCTTGCTTATGCTTGTGTGTTCTAGTAGTTGACTGAGGTGACAACTGAGAGATTGCTTTGGGTTGTGTGTTGGTGATTTGATTTGGCCATTTACAGATTGAAATGGCTTTTCCTTCGATTGGTTTGAGTTTTAGTAGCATCTACGGATTGGCCAAATTGTGTATTCATGGCCTAGTTTGCTCCAGCTCTATTAGTGTTCTTCGATGGTGGATGAGTCTACTTATGGGTTTCGATAGTGGCATTGATCGGTAATTGAGGTTGAGTTTTAGAATCGTGGGTTGGCAAACTACTCCAGATGGTTCGTGGTTGGTTCTTCTTAGTTGCAGCTTCTTGGGTTGGAAGGCAAAGAGTTCGGAAAACTTAGCTTCCTTATTTAATTTTGGAGTGGTAGTTAACCCTGGACATCCAGACCTTGGCTAACCTGTTGATTAGGCTGGACATTCTAGATTTCAGTGGTTTCTAGATAGTACGACGTTCCTTCTACCATGGCTAGACAGACTCTGTAATATGAGTTCAAGTTTTAGTGGTGGTACGTGCTTTATGTGATCAGGGTGTGCGAGTTGAGTCTAGCAAGGCTATGTTGGAGCTCTAATAATACTTAGAGACTGGTGGTCACCATTCGTTTCTGAGAGTTTGACAAACTTGTTTAGTTGATTCTTCTAGAGTTGTCTTTTATGTAGGGTTCCAGTGTTGGTTAGACTCGGCCATTATGGACTAGCAGTTTGGCATTGGGTATGCTTCAGGATGGTTGGTGTCTTGGTGCGCTGATTCAATAGGGTGGTTGATTCGAGCCAAAGGGATGAGTTGAAGGTACATGATAAGATTTCTATAGCTAGATAGCGACCTTGAACCCCTAACACATTTTCCTTTGCCTACGGGGTGTGTTGACTTGATATTCATGGTATGGTAGACTCCTTCTCGAATTAAGATTTGTAAAGCAATTTCAAATCTGAATGATGTTCGAGTATTCAGAGGAGTAGCAGTACTTCTTAAAGTTGGGGGCTTAGTGATGGTTATGAGCTACGTGGTAGGATTACCACAATCTCTGTCGAGGCTTGGTTTTGGTTTGGGTCTGTTGGGAAGCTTGCCCTAGTTCATTCGCTTCCAGTTGATTCAGTCTTGACATGGTGCAGTGAAGTTGGGTTTGTTCTACAATTTGGAAGTTTCTCCGTCAACACAGGGTATTCATACATGCTCTTCCTAACTTGGGTGCGCGAACTTTAGTTGGGTTTAGATGGGTTGTTCAGTCGGGTTCAGTTAACGAGATTGATGTTAGAAAAAGTGTTTGTTGATTGGTTTAATATCAGTTGGGACAGGTAACTCCAGTTTTCAAGGGTACGTTTCAAGTTGTTATCTTGGATGGTAAATGCTAGTGGACTATAGCTTGACTTGAAAGGAGTTTGAGCAAAAAGAGGTGAATTTGCTCATGGTAAAATATAAGAGAAGACTGTGGATCTCCGGTGTGTCATTTGATGATTTAAAGGTGGTTGGGTGTTCAACTTGTATGCAACTTCCTGTTATGGTGTGAAAGGATTTGGTTCAGAATAAAAGGGTTTTGCAGATCAGTGGGTTCATGAGTTAGAGTTATGATTGTTGGCTTTTGTGGCGAACTTTTTTGTGGTTTCGAAGGTTCGAGTTCTCTGTGTTGATCGCCTTGATTCTCTGGTTTTGGTGTTGTGTCGGTACTTTCCAGTTTGGATTCTCGAGATTCAGTTTAGGTTGGGAGACCCTTGGAGTTTTGGAGTTTAAATTTGGAATCCAGCTTGGCTAGTAAAGAGTTTAGGCCTGCTTGTTTTCTTTAGTTCCGTTCTGTTGGGTGCCATCCGGCCGAGGAGGCTACCCGGGTTGTATGAGAGAGTAGTGCGGCCTTCGTATCCACTATTATTTTCCTCTCTAGTCTTTCCTTCGTTCTTGACTTTTGGGGATAAAAGTCTTTTTACTAGTAGATGATATAATGACCCTTCTGGTCATTTATGCGTGCTCGCCTTTCTTGTACCGTTATTGCTTGCCTGTAGCGGCCCCAACTCATTTATGGCTTGCTGGTACTGGTAGTTCGGTGCCCGATCCATTGGTTTGGTCTTTTTGACCGTTCCTTGTTTTAGAGTTTAATGCTTTTGAAATCGTTGACTTCAGTCAACCTTTTTGGTGAACGTGCACGGAATCAAATTCTGACAATTCCGTTAGCTCTAGAGCGTGGACTTTGGTCCAGTTAGACCTTTGGTCGCGATCCGGGAGCTTTTCAGCTTTGAATTCTTTCTCATTCTGTATTTTCAAGACAATTGGGCTTGGTAGGCTGACTTTGGTGAACATTCGGAAAAGACGGCCTCAGATGGAAATTCCATTAGCGTCGTTAGGTCTGGAATGCTGAGTTTATGTTAGGTAGTGGGTTGGTTCGGGTCCCGGGTAATCCGGGCATATTTCGGGTGTTCGGTTGGCGTAAGTTAGTGTCACGATCCGATTTCTCGGTCATGATGGCACCTACAACCCACGAGTTGGCGAACCAATTCCCGTAGCCCAGGACAGTTAGTAATGGGCTACTATCTAACAAATAAGCGGAAGAATAGTTTAATAAGCAAAAGTAAGAGAGTAAGATGAGGAGAATAGATAACAGGAGTATATATATACATATGCGGAAACTAAACCAAACCCCAAGACCTGGTATCATAGTATAGAACCTAAACTACATACATGGAGTGCAAACGATCAAAAACAATATATACAGATGTCTCTGAATGGTAATAGAGTACATGAAGCAAAAGATAAACTAAACCCTAAGCTCCAATCGCCAAGAGCTCACCCTCAGTCTGATGTAGTCCCCAACAGATCTCCAAGCATGAATCATAGCGATCTAACGGTGATGGCCCACGCTAGGATCTTCACCCAAAGATGCAGGGGGATAGGGTGAGCACCAAATGCCAAGCATAAGGTACCCAGTAGGTATCATAGGCCGACTGGGCACATATAAGATAAAAGCGTAGTAACAGACAGAATAGAAGCAACCAGTCATAGAAATCAACGAAAGGTACACAGGAACTAGCCCAGAGGGAAATCAACAGAACCACATGTGAGGCCAGTAAGCAGAATATACACACCATAGGCACATGTGAAAGTAAGAAATAACGCACCTGGGGTCCTTGCAATAACAGTGTATACATAATAAGTTTACGAAATGGACGGTATACCGGTAACCTCAAATATAAGAAGAGGGAAAGAGTAATGATAGGCATGCTCAGAGACATGAATCAAACTCAACTAATCATATCAATCTTAATCCAGAAACTAACAGTCTAGCAGTAACCACTTTCATACTTAACCGTAACAGGACACTGTTCGTATACCTATACTCCACCGTATACCCTTCCTCCGGCACACGCAGCCCGCAGCCCTAGGCCAGGATGGAAAGGTGCATGGAGGTCCCTGACCCCATACTAAAACTCAGTATCAAAATATGTCGTCCGGAAGCAAGTCCGGGTTCAAGATAAAGACCTAGTCTCTAATATGCATGCCCAGACCCTGTCCAGGACTAAAGTAGTAGGAAAATATCTAAACAACCCCTCCAAGGGTGCCCGGGCATAACCGGGTCTAAATAGTAGAAAGTCATTTCAGGTACTCGGTCCGACCGAGGCTAAAAATCATCTCAAGTAGCAAGAAAACTCAACTAGCACCCCGGCCCTGCCGAGTCTAGCGTTTATCGTAAAACTGGTGATTTAAATCATAATTTTACTTTCTTTTACCCAAGAATATTCACGAGTTAAATCAACCATTTCCAATTTATTTCCATAAAAAAGGGGCCCCCGGGGCCATGCAAGGTTTAGAAAATAGTGTCAGTAGGCCCGAAGCCAAAACCATAGTAAAACATGGATAAAAACCTCTTATACGCATGGAAATGGTATGATCAAGTACAATAGCTGCCCAGCAGCTCACAATTAACCTGTCGACCCTGCACAGGCCCACAGCTACTCAGCAAGCATAACCAGCCTAGAAGGATAATTCTATGCCCGGGACTCGCGGACATTCCCAAAATCCCACCTTCTATGTTCCAGAGTCAACAAGGTCTCACAGGACCGCAAGGGTAAATAAAATATATCGGCAAGTACTACAAGCAACGGAGGAAAAAAAGTAGGCGGACATGAATAAAGCGGTCAAGGTCTGTGGTACCAACCTAATAAACCAACCCAAGGATGCCAGCTAGTATAATTTTATCCGATATATGCTAAGTCTAGGGAGTTTAAACCGTAACCTGCATGTCGTCCGATGACAAGCTTGAACCTCTCCGAAAAATCTCCAACACAAAATCAAACTCGAACTCGGGCTTGAATAACTTGATGTAGATAATTAATTTTTCTTAATATCGCATCAAAATATTTTTCCACACCTAATTTCTTCAATGTATAAAGATACATATAGACAGTGTTCAAATCTACTCTCCCTATGAAAAGTGAATGAAAATAATGGTAGTATACCTATATGTGTACAGGTAACATTTTCTTAAAAATGATCAATTCTTATTACTAAGTGACCATTCTATCAAACACTTTAGGTGCTGCCTTCTTTGTGTCCACTTGACTTCCACGTGGGGGTGTGGGTGTCATCACCACACCTCCTCTTATCCACTTAATTATAGGTGGATCCATGTTACGTACGTACTCGGGTATTGCATAGGTTCGTGGTAAAATATATATAGCTTTTTAAATATATCATAATTCATAGAAAATTATTTCAAACAAAACCTACTATATTATAATAATAATTTTCAACATAACTAAATTTACTATCTCCGTTAAAATAATACAATGTATAAAAACCTTATAAAATAAATACATACACATGAAAATACTTTTAAAAGGTAATAAAAAATATAACTTAAAAATAAAATATTTTAAAATATACGCGCGATGCTAATAAAATTCTTAAATTTAGGTTCGCAATTCACCATCGCACGATTTTGATACTCAAGAACTCTCTTGGAACCCTCCCTTATGTTTTGTCACTGTTTTAGAACTGAAATGGCATTTTAAAAAGTGAAGTTGAGGGTTTAAATCGATTTTGACCCGACCCGGTTCGCGACCCGCTTTCTGCCAGACAGTCCGCGGTAAAACAGTCATAACTCTTTACTCTGAGATCAGTTGGACGTGAGGTTTTGTGAGTTGGAAACTAGACTCATTGACCTTCGCTTTGGTATTTTGGGGGACTTCTAACTCTTTCTATATTGAGAGAAAAGCTCTGAGATATTTTACCCAAAGTCCAGAAAATTTATTAAAGAAACTTACGATAATTTTTGCCGACTTGCTTGACTTCAAAACATATCATACGACCAAAAAAATGGCTCCAGCATGGAACTACCGGTCCCGAAAAGCCTTAAATGACTTGGGGCCGCTACAAACAAGCTCTAACGGTACAAGGAAAACGTATACGTGGAAATAACCGGAAGGATCATTACATCATCCACTACTAAAAAGGACTTTCGTCCTCGAAAGTCAAGGTCAAGGGGGTACCTGAAGGCTCAAACAGCTGCGGATACTGAGCCCGCATATCTCTCTCGGTCTCCCAGGTAGCCTCCTCGACTGGATGGTGCCTCCACTGAACCTTAACCACCGGGATCTCTCGAGACCTCAATCTCTTGACATCTCTGGCCAAAATGGCTGCCGGCTCCTCAACAAAGGCTAAACCCTCGCCCAACTGAACTGAATCCCACTGTAACACATGAGACTCATCTGGGACATACTGACACAACATCGAAACATGAAATACAGGATGTATAGCTGAAAACATCGGAGGCAAGGCTAGCTGATAGGCAACGCTACCAACCCTCTGAAGAATCTCAAACGGCCCAATGTATGTGGGGCTAAGCTTGCCCCGCCTACCAAATCTCATCACGCCCTTCATGGGCGATACACGGAGAAACACCAAGTCACCGACACTAAACTCCAAGGCACGAAGCCTACGATCAGCATAACTCTTCTGCCTGCTCTGAGCTGCCCAAAGTCTGTCCTGAATCGCTCGAACCTGATCTAAGGAATCTCGAAGCAAATCTGTGCTCTGTGGCCTAGAACTAAAACCATCAAACCAACCTACCGGTGATCTACAACGCCTGCCATACAAAGCCTCAAAAGGTGCCATGCCGATACTCGAATGGAAGCTGTTATTATAAGCAAACTCTGCCAAGGGAACAAACTGATCCCAAGAACCTCCAAAGTCAAGAACACAGGCCCGAAGCATGTCCTCCAGAATCTGAATGGTCCTCTCGGACTGGCCATCTGTCTGAGGGTGGAAAGCGGTACTAAGATGAACCTCTGTACCCAAATCTCACTGAATAGCCCTCCAGAACTGAGATGTGAACTGAGTGCCGCGGTCTGAAATGATAGAAGCTGGAACCCCGTGCAACCGAACAATCTCACGAAGGTAGATCTGAGCTAACCTCTCTGCACCATAAGAAGTCTGAACCGGCAAGAAATGTGCTGACTTAGTCAGCCTATCAACAATCACCCATATGGAATCAAACCCATGAGAAGTACGAGGTAAACCAACAATGAAGTCCATAGTAATCCTTCCCACTTCCACTCAGGAATGGGAAGTCGCTGCATCAAACCACCAGGTCTCATGTGCTCGAACTTAACCTGCTGACAGTTCAAGCACCGAGATATGAACTCCGCTATATCCCGCTTCATACCACTCCACCAGTAAAGCTGTCTCAAGTCTCTATACATCTTTGTTGTGCCAGGGTAAATGGAGTATCTAGTATAATGTGCCTCATGAAGTATCAACTGAATCAAATCACTAATCCTTGGAACACAAAGGAGACTATCAAACCTCAGAACCCCATCTGAATCTAGAGTAGCCCGACTGGTCTCACCCTGAACAACCTGATCACGAAGGTCACACAACTGCTGATCCTCAAACTGACGGCTCTGAATCTGATCAATCAAAGTAGAACGAACCTCAACACTGGCGAGAAATCTGCTAGGATCTAACAAGTCAAGCCTAACCAAACGTTTAGCCAAGGACTGGATGTCCAAGGCCAATGGTCGCTCTTAAACTGAAAGAGAAGCTAGGCTACCCATACTCACTGCCTTCCGGCTCATGGCATCCGCTACCACGTTTGCCTTGCCCGGATTATACAGAATAGTGAAGTCATAGTCCTTCAGTAACTCGACCCATCTCCTCTGTCTCGAGTTCAACTCTCGCTGACTCGTGATATACTGAAGACTACAGTGATCGGTGAAGATCTCACAGTGAACTCCATATATGTAATGCCTCCAGATCTGAAGCGCGAAAACTACCGCCGCCAACTCTTAGTCATGAGTGGGGTAGTTGCGCTCGTGAACCTTCAGCTGCCTCGACGCATATGCTATTACTCAACCCTGCTGCATCAACACACAACCAAGACCAACCCCAGAAGCATCACTGTACACGGAGAAGCTCTGACCCTCAACCGGCAAAGCCAAAACTGGAGCTGAAGTCAATAAGGCCTTAAGCCTCTGGAAGATATCCTCGCACTGATCCGACCACTGAAGTGGGACATCCTTCCTAGTCAGCATAGTCAAGGGTGCTGCTATGGAAGAAAATCCCTCAACGAATCGTCTGTAGTAACCTGCTAACCCAATAAAGCTGCAGACCTCAGTAGAAGTAGTAAGTCTAGGCAATCACAAACCGCAGAAATCTTTCTCGGGTCAACCCTAATCCCATCCTTAGACACAACGTGCCCTAGGAATGCAACTGACTCAAGCCAAAACTCACACTTTGAGAACTTGGCATAAAGCCGATGATCTCTCAAAGTCTGGAGTATAACCCTCAAGTGCTGCTCATGCTCATCTTTACAACGCGAGTATACTAAGATGTCGTCTATAAAAACTATCATAAATGAGTCCAAATACGGGCCAAGAACCATGTGCATCAAGTTCATGAAGGCTGCGGGGGCATTAGTCAACACAAAAGACATCACCAGGAACTCATAATGGCCATAACGTGTCCTGAATGCTGTCTTAGGGATGTCCTCCGCCCTAATCCTCAACTGATGGTAGCCAGACCTCAAATTAATCTTCGAAAACACGACTGAACCCTGAAGCTGGTCAAACAAGTCATCAATCCTCGGCATCGGATACCTATTCTTCACTGTCACCCTATTCAGCTGTCGATAATCAATACACATGCGCATCGACCCATCCTTCTTCTTCACGAAGAGAACAGGAGCACCCCAAGGTGACACACTAGGTCTAATAAACCCCTTAGCTAAAAGATCCTGGAGCTGCTCCTTAAGCACTCTCAACTCAGCCAGAGCCATACGATAAGGAGAAATAGAAATGGGCCTGGTGCCCGGCTCTAACTCAATAGCAAAATCAATATCTCTCTCAGGTGGAAGGCCTGGCAGGTCGGTAGGAAACACATCGAGGAAGTCTCTAACCACAAGAACAGACTCAGGAGAAGTAGGGTCAACACTAACATCTCGGACATATGCTAGATAAGCTAAAGACCCACGGAAAATCAACTTCCTAGCTCGAAGACAAGAGATGATCCCAGATAGTGCATGGCTAACAGAACCCTGCCACACAACCGGGGATGCACCGGGCACAACTATGGTAATGGTCTTAGCATAACCAAAACCACACGGTGAGGGGATAAGTAGTCCATGCCAATTATCACATCAAAATGTAGCATATCAAGAATTATCAAATCACCCCAAGTCTCTGAATCACCAATAGATAGCATACAAGATCTCACAATCCGATCCACTACTAAAGAATCTCCTACTGGGGTCGAAAAAGAAACATGAACAGATAATGGCTCACTAGCCAACCCCAAACAAGGCACAAAGTAGGCAGATACTTATGAACAAGTGGATCCAGGATCAATAAAGCCATAGCAGACTGATGGCACACAAAAATTGTACCTGTAGTCACAACATCTGAGGCCTCTGCCTCTGGTCTCCTAGGGACCGTGTAAAACTGACGACGACCTCCACCTGCCCGACCGCCATCCCTACCACCTGCTTTACCGCGCAGAGCACCACCTCTACTCTGATGACCACCCTCTCTAGCCGGGGGATGAACTGCTCGTAAAGGCTCGGCCAACTGAACTATACCCTGCTGAGGGCAATCTCTAGCAAAATGACCAATCATACCACAAGTAAAACAAGCCCCTGGTGGCCTACTCAATCGAGATGAACCAGCAGATCCCGTATAACCACCACGGCCTGATGCCCCAGAAACTGTACCCCTCGAAGACTGGCCGCCATAGCCCTGATGGCTTCTCTGACCCTGCTCGAACTGGGTACTACCGAAAGTCTAAAGGGAAGCCTTAACCGGTCGGCTGGACTGACCCTGGTGCTGCTGTGGCTGAGAACTCCAGCTCCACTGGCCAGGACCTCTACCACCATATCTGGAACCATTGTAGACACCCTGATATTGAGGCCTCTTATCTCTGGACTCCTGATCATGTCGTTGTATGTCCTCCACAGTGCGGGCATAGTCTACGATAGCCTGGAATGACCGACCACCGGCAATCAATATCTCAGCTGGCTGCCTGATCTCTGGCCTCAAACCCCATACAAATCTGCGAATCCTATCTGCCTCGGTAGGAATGATCATAGCTCTAAATGGTGCTAGCTGATGAAAATTGGTCTCATACTCCGATACAGTCGTAGACCACTGCATAAGGTGAGTAAACTGCTCCCTGCGACGCTCACGATCACTCTGAGGTAGGAACTTGGCCAT
>QJPP01003036.1:25384-223653 GCA_003996215.1 Jaltomata sinuosa
CAAACCCAAATGATGCAATATCTCCTCACATGTAGTAATAAAGTCATGTGGATCCTGTCCAGAAGTACCAGCAAACCTCGTAGGTGCTAACCTCAAAAACCAACCCAACGCCTTCTGCTCTGACTCTGTCATAACTGGGCGAGGAGCAAGAGATTCTGCAATAGATGGAACCGGAATGACCTCCGCAAGGGGAGCCATAGTAGCAGGCTGCGCTCCTGAGCTCTGTGCACCCAGGGCTGCCCCCTGAGCAGATGTCTGCGCTACCTCAGAAGGCCGCTCTTCAATCACACCCAAAAGTTATAATAGTAATCCCTAATATCTGGAGACTGAGCCTGCGGCTGGAGCTGGCACAGAAGTGGGCACTGGAGCTGGTACTGGAGACGGTGTTGGAGCTGGTACTGGAGCTGGTGGTACCTGGGCTGCCCCCTGATCCACATGCTGCTCGGGTTCTATCTCCACTCTAGCAGCTCTAACAGGTGCCACTGCTCGAGGGCGTCCTCAACCCTTAGCTGGAGTGGGAGGCTTGTCTCCGCGTGATGCCGATGATCTAGTACGAACCATCTGCGGAAGAATGAAGTAGAATAAATGAGATTTTCCAAAAATTTCAAGGGTTCCACGCACGACACAGAAGCAATGAAGGAGTCAAATTTCCTAAAATGTCACTGTAGCCTCCCAAAGATTGAGTACGGACGTTTCCGCCACGATCCGCAGAACTCTACTAGACATTGGCTCCTATACCGATGACACCGGTGAACCTAAAGCTCTGATACCAAGTTTTCACTACCCGATTTCTCGGTCATGATGGCACCTACAACCCCCCAGTAGGCGAACCAATTCCCGTAGCCTAGGACAGTTAGTAATGGGCTACTATCTAACAAATAAGCAGAAGAATAGTTTAATAAGCAAAAGTAAGAGAGTAAGATGAGGAGAATAGATAATAGGAGTATATATATACATATGCGGAAACTAAACCAAACCCCAAGACCTGGTATCATAGTATAGAGCCAAAACTACATACATGGAGTGCAAATGATCCAAAACAATATATACAGATATCTCTGAATGGTAATAGAGTACATGAAGCAAAAGATAAACTAAAGCTAAACTCCAATCGCCAAGAGCTCACCCTTAGTCTGAAGTGGTCCCCAACAGATCTCCAAGCACGAATCACAAAGATCTAACGGCGATGGCCCACGCTAGGATCTGCACCCAAAGATGCAGGGGGGTAGGGTGAGCACCAAATGCGAAGCATAAGGTACCCAGTAGGTATCATAAGCCGACTGGGCACATATAAGATAAAAGCGTAGTAACAGACAGAATAGAAGCAAGCAGTCACAGAAACAACGAAAGGTACACAGGAACTAGCCCAGAGGGAAATCAAGAGGACCACATGTGAGGCCAGTAAGCAGAATATACACACCATAGGCACAAGTGAAAGTATGAAATAACGCACCTGGGGTCCTTGCAATAACAGTGTATACATAATAAGTTTACGAAATGGACGGTATACCGGTAACCTCAAGTATAAGAAAAGGGAAAGAGTAATGATAGGCATGCTCAGAGACATGAATCAAACTAAACTAATCATATCAATCTCAATCCAAAAACTAACAGTCTAGCAGTAACCAATTTCATACTTAACCATAACAGGGAACAATTCTGTAAGTAAATAGCAAGAGTCTACCTATAGTCCCCCGGCCGACCATACAACCGAGGAACACAAACAAGTTATAACAAACCCTCCGGCATCCCATACTATCGGAGAGTACAATCAACAAATAATAAACAAGGGTGGAGCCTCAAACAATGAATGATATGATGCATGAAAATCTCAAGTGAAATGGTATCTCTGTATGTACCTCCTCCGGTACCGATCTGGCCCAGCAGGTAGGTTCTATTGAAGGACACTGCCCGTATACCTTTACTCCACCGTATACCCTTCCTCCGGAACACGCAGCCCATAGCCCCAGGCCCGTATGGCAAGGTCCATGGAGGTCCCTGACCCCATACTAAAACTCAGTATCAAAATATGTCGTCCAGAAGCAAGTTCTGGTTCAAGATAGAGACCTAGTCTCTAATATGCATGCCCAAGCCCTATCTAGGACTAAATTAGTAGGAAAATATCTCAAAAGCCCCTCCAAGGGTGCCCGAGAATAACCGGGTCTAAACAGTAGAAAGTCATCTCAGGTGCTCGGTCCGACCGAGGCTAAAAATCATCTCAAGTAGCAAGAAAACTCAACTAGCACCCCGGCCCTGCCGAGTCTAGCGTTTATCGTAAAACTGGTGATTTAAATCATAATTTTACTTTCTTTTACCCAAGAATATTCACGAGTTAAATCAACCATTTCCAATTTATTTCCATCAAAAAGGGGGCCCCGGGGCCATGCGAGGTTAAGAAAATAGTGCCAGTAGGCCCGAAGCCAAAATCGTAGTAAAACATGGATAAAAACCTCTTATATGCATGGAAATGGTATGATCAAGCACAATAGTTGCCCAGCAGCTCACAATCAACCTATCGACCCTGCACAGGCCCACAGCTACTCAGCAAGCATAACCAGCCTAGAAGGATAATACTATGCCCGGGACTCGCGGACATTTCCAAAATCCCACCTTCTATGTTCCAGAGTCAACAAGGCCTCGCAGGACCACAAGGGTAAATAAAATATATCCGCAAATACTACAAACAATGGAGGAATAAAAATAGCGGACATGAATAAAGCGGTCAAGGTCTGTGGTACCAACCTAATAAACCAACCCAAGGATGCCAGCTAGTACAATTTTATCCGATATATGCTAAGTCTAGGGAGTTTAAACCGTAACCTACCTGTCATCCGATGACAAGCTTGAACCTCTCCGAAAAAGCTCCAACACGAAATCAAACTCGAACTCGGGCTTGAATAACTTGACGTAGATAATTAATTTTCTTAATATCGCATCAAAATATTTTTCCACACCTAATTTCTTCAACGTATAAAGATACATATAGGCAGTGTTCAAATCTACTCTCCCTATGAAAAGTGAATGAAAATAATGGTAGTATACCTATATGTGTACAGGTAACATTTTCTTAAAAATGATCAATTCTTATTACTAAGTGACCATTCTATCAAACACTTTAGGTGCTGCCTTCTTGGTGTCCACTTGACTTCCACGTGGGGGTATTCCACGTGGGGGTATGGGTGTCATCACCACACCTCCTCTTATCCACTTAATGATAGGTGGATCCATGTTACGTACGTACTCGGGTATTGCATAGGTTCGTGGTAAAATATATATAGCTTTTTAAATATATCATAATTCATAGAAAATTATCTCAAACAAAACCTACTATATTATAATAATAATTTTCAACATAACTAAATTTACTATCTTCGTTAAAATAATACAATGTATAAAAATCTTATAAAATAAATACATACACATTAAAATACTTTAAAAAGGTAATAAAAAATATAACTTAAAAATAAAATATTTTTAAATATACGCGCGATGCTAATAAAATTCTTAAATTTAGGTTCGCAATTCACCATCGCACGATTTTGATACTCAAGAACTCTCTTGGAACCCTCCCTTATGTTTTCTCACTGTTTCAGAACTGAAATGGCCTTTTAAAACGTGAAGTTGAGGCCTTAAATCGATTTTGACCCGACCCGGTTCGCGACCTGGTTTCTGCCAGACAGTCCGCGTAAAATAGTCATAACTATTTACTCCGAGATCAGTTGGATGTGAGGTTTTGTGTGTTGGAAACTAGACTCTTAGACCTTCGATTTGGTATTTCGGGGGACTTCTAACTCTTTATATATTGAGAGAAAAGCTCTGAGACATGTTATCCAAAGTTCAGAAAATTTATTAAAGAAACTTACGATAACTTTTGCCGACTTGCTTGACTTCAAAACTTATCATACGACCAAACAAATGGCCCCGGCACTGAACTACCGGTCGTGACAAGCCTTAAATGACTTGGGGCCACTACAAACAAGCTTTAACGGTACAAGGAAAACGTATACGTGGAAATAACCAGAAGGGTCATTACAGTTTGTGTTGACTTGGGTTAACATTCCTCTGTGACGACATCATATGGAAGTTTCAATGATTCTGTTGTGTCCAAAACATTATTTTTACTCTAATAACACTATTGGTTTTGGTGTATCGGGTTCCGATTGTGCCCGGAAAGCCTCGTTGAAGTTTTTAGCACTGCTGGTTTTCTGTTGCTGGTATGGCTGAAATTTGTTCATCGTGATCTCGAACGGTTCTTCGCGATAGCGATGAAGGAATTCCTTGGTCATCACAATCTCGAAGGGCTATCATGCAATAGCGATGAAGGCCCTTCTCCTTTGTTCATCGCGATCTTGAAGAGTAACCCTCTTGATCGCGATGAGTTGGCCTGTTTGTTCATCGCGATCTCGAAGGTTTTTCTTTGCGATAGCGATGAACAAATCCTTGTATGTATATATAACTTCTCTTTCGT
This sequence comes from Jaltomata sinuosa, assembly GCA_003996215.1. Lineage (NCBI taxonomy): Eukaryota > Viridiplantae > Streptophyta > Magnoliopsida > Solanales > Solanaceae > Jaltomata > Jaltomata sinuosa. The sequence goes on from QJPP01003036.1 coordinate 29,853, forward strand.
TTTCTTCACCCATAATCCATTTCCTCCATTGTTCTTGAGCTCCAAGCTCCCAATTTTTGTGTGGGCTTTTTCCAAGCTGTTGGGGTGATTATTTTACGGTCCGTGATCAATTTCTCGCCTTCAATTCGTAAGTTTTACCCTTTAAATTCCGTAAATTCTCCTATTAACTCTAGTTTGTTCTTGAGTTATTAGGGCTATTTTGAGCCCCATTTGTTGTCCGTTTCTGCTCAAATTTTGAGCATGTTTTCCAGGGATGGTAAGGAACACGTGTGTATTTTTTATTTCCAGTTTTGGGTTGCGGGGCTCACAGTTCTGTTTGTGACCCAAATTTTGACCCGGCTATTATTATAGCCATATGGGTATAGTTAGTATTATTTTAATATGTAGATTAATATGTTGATAGTGGTTTCACAATTTGGAGCTTTTGAAGTAGTTGGAGCCTGGACGACTCCATCCCCGCAGCTACTCATCAAACGACAGGTAGGTGATGACTTTCCCTACCTAGACTCTGTGTATATAGGCTATAACTAAATTAATTAGTATCTTTGGGTGGGTTGTTATAGGTTGATATCCCAGCCCTTGTTCGCCTATTTTGTCCGTTTATTTCGTACGTTGATTGTAGTATTTGTGTAGTATTGTATATCACCCTTGTGGTCCTGTGTGGCCTTGTATTGACTCTGGAACATAAATGGTGAGTTATTTGGGAATGTCCGCGAGTCCTAGACATAGAGATATCCTTTTAGGCTGGTTATGTTTACTGAGTAGCTGTGAAGCCTGTGCAGGGCTGATAGGAATGTTTGTGAGCCATTTGGCTAATTTATATTTGTGTTTGAGCATATCATCCATGAAAAGGGTTTTCCCTGCATGTTTTACTTCGGTTTTGGCTGCGAGCCACTATAGATGGTTTTTCCTAAACTTGCATGGCCCCGGGGGACCCATTTTTGGTATAATCTAATGATGACATGCGATTTTTGATGATATCACACTTGATTTCCTTCTGATACTAGGCTCTGCTTGGTAGCGCACTAGACCTAATTTTCTACTGATACTAGGCTCTGTTGGGCAGAGTACTACACCTGATTTTCTACTGATACTAGGCTCTGCTGGGAAGAGTACTACACTTGATTTCCTACTTATACTAGGCTCTGCTGGGAAGAGCACTAGACCTGATTTTCTAATGGATTTAGACCCGGATACACTCTTGGCACCCTCTGAGAGGATTATTGAGATTTTATCACTGATTTAAACTCGAGTATACTTCGAACACCTTTTGAGAGGGTCTTTTGAGATTACTACTAATGTTTTAGACCCGGTTCAATTCCAAGCACGTACTTTGAGGCTTTGGTTCCCTGATATTTCGCGTTTGTTGTTGTATGTGGTTAGGGACCTCCATGGGCCCTCTATTGTAGGACTTGGCTAGGAACCGAGCATGCCAAAGGAGGGGTATACGACGTAGGAAAAGGTATAACGGGCACATCCCACCATGGGTCCTCTTACTGAATTACCAAGGGGAGGTCCATACAGGGTTAGTATTACCGGTTCCATCATTATCATCATCATGCATATTTCACTCGAATTCCACCCTTGTTTATTGTGTGTTCAGTGTACGCTTCGATTGTATGGGTGGTGATAAGTTTGTATTCTACCTACTTATTTAACTCTTAAACTTATGCTTTTGCTAATAATAAGTGGGAAAATAGTGCAATTGATGCAGATTACTTCTATTTTGCAGGATTATCTAATTTAGAAATGATCGGTGTGAAATTGGATGAAAACAAGTCAAGATGGAGAAAATTCTGGAATTTTGGGCAACTCAGCGCAATGGTGCTGAAAGGGCGCCAATGGTGCTGAAGGCGTATAATAGGCTTGTGTGCGATTGCACTGGGACAACGCGATACCACTACAAAGAGAGAAGGTCAACGCCAGTCAAAGGCAAGGATGCGATCATGCCAAGACAGCGCGATGGCGCTGACCAACATGAGTCCCTTGAGCGCGATCGTGCCACTTTAGCGCGATAGTGCTTCACTGTACCTGAACGTGATAATGGGCAGAAATGACATTTCACCTTGGTGGAAACCCCGATTGATACAAAAGACTCCTCAGCCATCTTTAAATAGATATTGGGAGCAAGGTTCATCAACCACCACCATAGGAGTGAAGATTTGGATGCTTTGTATTGTAAAATCTTTAGAGTACATTCTTCAACTCTGGTTCTTAATTGCTATTTATTTGGTGTGTTTGTTGACTTGAGATTTTGGATTTGTATTAGAGATAATACTTTGTGGGTTTTTTATTCTAAATCTAGATTTGTTCTTGTTTGATTATTTGGGTCTCTTCAATCTTGCATTGCTAGAATTTATGGTCAATGGTTGCAAACATTGACTTAGTTTTCTGATTTGGGTTATTTCTCGAGAGAAAATTTCCCTAAATTCGGGAAGATTCAATAGTGGGAACTTGGGAATCCATCTAGATTAGAGGCTAGGGATAGCTCCAATCGCGGAATCTCCCATTTAAGGGTCCGAGCTAGAGATATGATGACCTCCCCAAATTATTTGGCTAGTTTATTGCTTACTCGTGTTAGTTCGAGAGAAAATACACGAGATATATGATCAATTGGTCGAGAGACAGTTAAGGCATACCTTTAGCCAAGACTACCTAGGTGTCAACCGGGTGCAAGTCTTGTGAATTGAATTCCCACTCCTAATTGTCCCTTGTTATCCTTGCTTGGTGAAAGCAAGGTGAAAGCCATTGATCAATCTATCTTATATTTGTTTTTCTTTATCTTTTAGTTGTAGTTAAATCACCCCTTTAGATATCCTTTTCCCTTTTTGTTTATTGAACTTCAATAAGTTCCTTAGATCCTTTATTAGCTCGATCGCGACTACATTGTTCCCTTGGGTTTGACCCTAACACTAGTTGGGAATTATAAATTTTGTTTTGACTACGCGATCGTCGTGACCTCCTTAATTGGAGAGCACGATTTGAGCATTTATCAGGTGGCTGCAGGGTTTGTTTTCACTTGATTGCGTTCCTCGATTGTATGGGCAGCCATTGGGACTGTAGGTAGTTTAGAATACTCTTGTCGCTTTATAGAGCTAGTTATGGCCCTTCGTTCTTGGTGATTTAGCAGTTATTATCCTGTTGAGGTTCCGGTTATGGGATTTTGATTACTGAGAGGGCTAGGGAGTCTTATCTTATTGAGACACTTTTTTGTGGCCTTCTGAGCAGATTGTGAGGTGTTGTTCCATTCTTATCAAGATTTGAGTAGCATTTCTCGGTTATTGTGCTTTAGTTATTCAATCCTAGGGGTGTACTTGTGAGGTGGATTCTTGTTTATGATATCTTAAGGTTGGATTGGTATTATGATTTTCTTGTGCTTATTGATTCCATCTTGAGTATGCTAGACTGCTTTCCTTCTTCCCTTTTTCTTAAGGTTACCGATATACCGCCATGTTCCTGACTCTCTCTCTCTCCTTTTATATACTATTGTTGCATGGATCCCAGGTGCGTCCCTCTTTCTTACACCTGTGTTCTGTGTATATTTGTTTTCTGTGCTAGGTTTTTTTGTTTTTACCTCTTGGTTGTCTGTTCTTTGTGCTAGTTCCTTTTGCTTCCTCTATTGTTTTCTGTGACCACTTTCTTGCTATCTGCTATATTACTGTCTTTATATCTTATATGCGCTCAGTCGTTCAAGGATGCCTACTGAGTACCCATTGTCTTGGTGCTCATACTACACTTCTGCATCTTTTTGGTGCAGATATTAGTTGAGCTTTCGTCGTTGATCAAGTTAGAGACTCGTGCAGCTTTTGGGAGGTTCGAGACTAGGGTGAGCGTCTGACGGTCGGGGCTTGTCTGCATCTCATCTGTTATACTGTTGCTCCTTGTACTTTCAGAGACAAATTTATATTGTATTTTGTTACTTCTAGCACTTGTATTCTATTAGAAGCTTATGTACTATCGATACCAAGTCTTGGGGTTGGTGTAGTTTTCTTATGTATATTTCAGGTTGTTGCTTTCGCATTGTCTTATCTTTATATTCATCTTCTGCTTATTGTGCATTTTGGTTAGGTAGTGGCCCATTACTAACCGTTCCGGGCTACGGGAATTGGTTCACCTACTTGGGGTTGTAGGTGCAATCATGACCTGAGAAATCGGGTCATGACACGCATTCAATCAAACATCAAGGTTAGATGGTCATTTTTGTATAAATTTATTTAGTGTTGTTGGCGCTCCACTTCCACAATGGCAATAAGAGATGACGGATATAAGACACAATTAAATACGCTAACAAGATTATATCAAATGAACATAGGGAATATCTTCAAGGAGTTTGATCACATACACATGTACAAGTACTTATTTAATCTTTATTACATATTCAAAGTATTATGATACTTTGAGAATCACAGTTCTCCCTTTTTTTGTTGAGCTAGAAAAATATAAGATAATTTGATCATCTCTACTTATAAATCTATAGTCATTTTACGCCGTATTGGTGTCATGGCCTCATATGGAGCCATGATGGTGCCCACTATAACTCCCCAGTAAGCAAATCAAACCCAAGATAAAATTGGAAATAAAGAGTAATAGTAAAGACTGGTAATAAAAGAAACAGAAATAGGATAATGGAAGAAACCGGCCACAAGTATAGATATATACATAATGGTATAAAATATATAATATGTGTCCCTACAAGAACAAGAAAGACTATATATACATAAAAAGAACAAAACCCGAACCTGGTGTCACGAGTGTAAGATCCTCTAAAGTATAGAAATAAGGCTATGTATGATCCATCTGTCGAACTAAATACATAATAAAGATTACAAGTACAAGAGGGAAAGGAGTAAATCTTTGGTTGCCGGGAAATCACCAAGATCCGAAGAGCAACATGCCATGAATTAGCGGATAATCAGTGGTGATGACTCATACTAGGTGCTTCATCAAATAAGATACAAAGATATAGTACAAGCACCAAAACACAGGGTACTCAGTAGGCATCATAGGCCGATCGAGCTCAAAAGAGAATATATAATATAAGTCATAAAGGAAATTATAATCAGAAATGTAATGACCCTCTAGGTCATTTTCTTTGTTTTTGTGCTTTTTCTATATTTTGAGCTTTCTCATAGTGACTAGAGGGTATTTATGACTTGTTGGGACTGACGGTTCAGTTCCCAGGCAGTTCATTTATGTTTTAAGCCTATTTCCTTATTTTGAAATTCTTAAAGCTAGAAGAGTTGACTTTTGTCAACTTTCGAAGAAGATGGCCTCAGATGGAAATTTTATCAGTGGTGTTAGATTCTAAACATTGACTTTGGGCTAGTAGGACGTTTGATTTATGTACCAAGGCTTCCAAACTCATTTTGGGCTATCAGGTTACTTTTGGCTGAAAGATTGTTTTGGGTGTGGGGCTCACTTTTCATCGAGACGGTCTCTGTTGGGAATTTTATCAATTTTGTTGAGTCTGAAATGCCATTTTTGGTAAGGGAACATAGTTTGTTTGCATACGTAGGTCCCAGATAAATTCTAAGGGTCTATCCAAGGCATTTTGAGTTGTTGAAAGTTGTTGGTTCTGCTGCAACTGGTACAACATAACCCAACCCTTCGCGTACGCGATGAAGAGTACCTTGGACTCGCCTCCCTCTATTCTTTGTGTACGCATGCTCCAGGCAATCTACGTGGGCTCACATATGTAGTGGCCTACCCGCGTCTGCGAAGGCCAATTGCCTGACACTACATATTGCTCCAACTTTGTTTTCTTCACCAAAAATCCATAAAACACCATCATAGTTGAGCTCATGAACTGGGATTAGAGATTTTAATCATCTCCATTATCCCGATAAGTTCATTGTATTCCCGCACTCTTTTTCAATCAGTTATTAACGTTTATCTTTTGTTTAATCTGTTGGAATTCTGCGTTTAAATTCCTTGATCAAGTGAGCTTTTGGGTCTATTTTAGGCCCCAAAATGAGTCCCGTTTGTGCTCAAATTTGGGCCATAGGTTAAGAAACTTGTTTTTAACATAATTATAAATTTAATTTTCTATTTCTATGTGCAGGTTCTGAGGGTCATTTTCCTACCCGATTTCTAGCTTGAAATTTAGTATAGCAATATAGGTGTCATTTCAAACATCTTGATATGTAGATTGTGTTTATGATAGCATGACAGTATTCCGAGGCTATACGCAAGAGGAAGACACATAATTAATAGTATGTGCTCACAGTTCATCCCTGAGGTAGGTTATGGTTTCCTTCTTTTAGACTTGGCTTACTTAGATTTTATATTATATTATATAAGTTACTTCCATGTTTGAGTAAGTTTTAGGTTAGAACTAGGCTTAATTCCTATTTTCAGCTTAAATTGGCCATTTTTGGGTCAGTAGAGTAGGTCCATTCATGCTTACCCTAAGCTTAGGAGCTTGTAGCTTTGTCGTGGTTACACTAGAATTCTTCGCGTCTTTTAAGGAGGTTTTAGAGGTAGAGTAGGTGTTTTTTTTTCTTGTTTAGTTCCATTTCTTCCGTTTATAATTATTGTTATTGTTTAACTATGAGCTCGAGACCATAGATTTGTACTGGACAGAGTCCCAGGTAAGTACCTTTTTTGGAGGGTGTCCTTGCCCTATCTTTGGTGCATACTTCTTCATTAACTTGGGTGTTGTACTGCATATTATCATTCTTGCGATCATGAACTTGACACATAACTGGGGTTTTCAAGAAAGAATGGTTAGTTTTTGAGTTAAAAAAGAGGGTTTTCACTGTTACTATGTATCTCAAACATCAAAAAGGATTTGTACTACTTTACCACTGATTTTAGATTTAAAAGATGAAATTCCTCCCTTTTTACTAATTTATGTTCCATGGAGGGCACTTTTAATCATTTCATGTCTGATGCTGGGATTCCAGACTCATATTTACTTATTGCATGTCTGATGCTGGGATTCTAGATTCATATTTACTCATTGCTCGGATGCTGGAATTCCAAACTCATATTTACTTACTGTTCATCCAATGCTGGGATTATGGACTCATGTTACATCGGCCGCATACTGCGCCATATCAATATCATGCTGCATCGCATTGTATGTTGATTAATTCTGCATTAAATTCCTTATTTCCTTATTGTTATTATCTTCACTATCTATTAGATTATAGCTCTTTTTAGTTGACAATCCATTTGTTCGTGGCTAGCCGTTATTCAGATTGTGGTGAGATCCCAGGCATTTGAAGACCTTTACTGCTTTATTTCTGCTATTCTATCTATATTTTGTACTTTGGATAGACAATGTATATTGTATAGCTTATTTTTGTACTTTAGGTGCTCTTATACCGGTGATAACAGATCCAGGGTTGGTTTCTGTATATATGTTTTGTCTTTCCCGATCTCACTCTAGCGCCAATTTTGTATATTTTATACGGTTGGTATATAAATATTATGTTCCCCTATCTTACTATGTTTTCTCTTCCGCTTCTCTTATTTAAATGCTTAGTTGTATTATCACATTCTTGAGTTTACTTGCCTACTAGGGGGTTTTACTTGGAGCTATCACGGCCAAATTTTGGGTTATGACATAATGGTATTAGAGCTCTAGGCTCACCGGTCTCGGTACAAGAGCAAACTGTCTTGTAGAGTCTTGTGGATTAGTACGATGACATTTGTATCCTATCTCTGAGAGCCTATTGATAAGTCGGTAATCTACCAACTTATTGAGCCTTTAATCATGAATTATTGCTATGTTTTGATAAGATTTAGAGGTTCTTATGGCCTTTATTTATATGAATGCAGGTACTCTTGGTCAAAAGTAGAAAACAAGGAATTGGACCCAAAAGAGCTCAAAAGGAGTTTTATCATGAAGTAATCAAGAGAGTTAAAGATTTTGCCGAGAGGTGCGGCTGTCGTGTGACACGCACAGTTCTTGGTGTAGTACGGACCTCCTCCGCATGAAGCTCAGAAGAAGAAGAATCTCTTAAAGGGTACGACTACCATGCAACACGCACAATTCTTGGTGTGATTCGCATCCCACTTTACACAAAATCCGATGCTCAAGCCTAGTCACTGGTTCGCTAAGGCAAAACTGTACGATGCATAAAACATGACGTATGAAATACATGTCGTGGTGCACAGCTCCTGCAGGACATTTTTTTCCACTTTTATGTGACAATTTGGGAACCTTCTAAAATCCAATTTAGGCAGAATTTTTGATAGTTTTGAATAGTTTTTTAGTTTTTGGAATATTGTTGAACAAGGTTTCTCTCCCAAGGCAAGATAGAGGGTTATACTCAATTCTCTCCATCTTCAACCTTGGATTTGTAAATTGAGCTTGAATATTAGAAACTTCTTCCATTAATGAAAGGAAATTTAAATTACCTATTTCGTATTGCTTCTTATTCATTTAGCATGAATGTCTAAGTCTCCTTGGCTAGGAGTATGTGTATTATGGGTGCTGGATTAATGGGTATGGGTCTTGCTTATTTATGTTTATAATTGCTAATATGATATGGGTCTAGTGAATTCTCCATGTTTTAACTCTAAAATTAATAGTTGCAAACATTGATTGAAATTACTTGATTGTGTTCTTGCTTGAGAAAGAAGTTCATAATTTCAGATGAGAATCACTAGTGGGTACTTGGGATTCCAATTAGATTGAGGCTAGAAATATCTCAATTCACCGGAAACACCCATTTAAGAGTTTAAGCTCGAGATAGTGTGACATCCCCAAGCCTATATTGGTTTAATGATGATAAAATCATGGTGCTTGAACAAAGACCATTGGATAAATGTTTGTGAGACTGAAAGATTAACATTCATTCCTAAAACCAATGTTACTCATGTTGTTTAGGAAGAATTTACGTAATTGAGCAAGTACCTTGACCCGTGTTCGAGCCCCATTAGAAGCATACCCCTAGTGTCCACTCTATTGATACAAACACACATTTACTTTATTGCTCTGCTTGAATTGTGAATTGTGACAGATTTCCCAATTCCCTGATTTCTCAACTTTTTACTTTTTTAGATGTTTGAAAATTGACTCTATTGGTGATTGATATACGATAATCATTTTGTCTACTCTACCATTTCTCTGTGGAATCGACCCTAACACCCATCCGGAATTATAAATTTTGTTTTGCTTTGACGATTACTGTCACCTCCGTATAGAGAGTGTTGCTTGAGAGCTATCAAAAATGGCATTATTGCTGGGGATTTGGTTTTGAGTAGCCTTTTTGATTGACGTTTGAAATCACTTTGTAAATTTTTGTTTGCTTTTTACTTTGTTTGTTGTTTCTGATTATTTAGCAGATAGCCCATGAGCGAGGTGGGTGATAACGAATGTATTGAAGGATTCATGGACGCGGCCCCTGAGCCCAAAATTCAAGGAGGAGTAGGTGCAATCCACCTGCCTCTCACAATTGGGAACGCGGTGTTCCATGTCACTAGCACCATGCTCCACCTCATACAAATGAACGAGTTGTTTGGAAGGGCTGCACATGAAGATGCCAATAGGCACATCTGGAATTTCATAGAAATTTGCCATCTCTTCATCTTCCACATTATCCCCCAAGAATCTATTCGGCTTCTCCTATTACCTTTCTCTTTCAGGGGAGAAGCCATAACATGGCTAGAGGAGCTTCTAGAAGGCCCAATTACCACATGGAATGGTCTTGTCGAAGCATTTGTAGTGAGATTCTTCCCTCCTTCAAGAATGATGCAATTGAGGGATAAAATCACTAACTTTTGTCAACTACAAGATGAACCATAACATGATGCGTGGTTGAGATTTAAAAAGAAACTATTGTTGTGCCCCAATCACGGATTGCCGGATGATGTCCTTCTCCAAAGCTTTTATAGGGCTTTGAATTCAATGAATAAGTCCGTGGCCAACAACCTTGAGGGTGGCACCATCATGGATCAACAATATGGTATCGCCTCGGCTATTCTAGAAAGAATTACCAAGACAAATAAGGCTTGGCACACGAGGGAGGCTGATGTTCCCAAGGGTGTGACCTCGTTAATTTTGACAAATGAAATGCGCCGTAAAGATGAGGAAAGAGATGAGGATATGGCCAAAATGCTAACACAAATTGATCTCTTGGCCAAGCATGTGATGGGACCCGGTAAAACTAAAAGTGCAAATGTCATGAGTACTCCGAAGCATCAAGCAAGTGACGAGGAGGTGTTCACCATCGTGGATGGAAAAATTTGCTACTTGTCGGTGGGTTCTCATCCTGGGTATTATCATTCGAGGGACGAGAATCAAGGTTGGATTAAGGATAAAGAGCGAGATGGAAATTAGAGGGATCATGACGAAGAGGGTGATAGATACAATCACCAGAGTTCTAATCTGTATGTGCCCCCTCCTAAAGCTGATGTTGTAATTCAACCTTCCATGAGCAATCCCAAGCATTCAAAAATTTAAGATATGCTATCCCATATCTTAAAGAAGGTTGAGTCCACCAATAGTGGAGTGAGTGAGCTAAAAAGCAAAGTGTCAACACTTCACCATAACGTGAGCTCACACTCGACTTTAATCAAATATCTCGAGGCCCAAATGAATAACTTGTCAACCCTAACAAATCCTCGGTTGAAGGGGACACTCCCTAGTGATACTACGGCAAATCCAAAAAATGATGGCCATGTTATGGGTATTGTACGAAGTAGCGAAGAAGTAAGTGGTGCGGTAAAGAAGCCTAGTGTGGAGGTTATTGTAAAGCCGACGGTTATAAGCGAGGCAGAGATTGTGAATGAGAAGAATGATGAAGAGCCGAAAGTTGGGGTGATGCGTAATTCACCCAATGTTCTTGTAAATGATGATCCTTGTGAAGAGGATAAGGAGGTTGATGCTTTGGCCCATGTTGATCTAGATATTGAGAAGGATACTCCTAATATTCCAAGTGTGTCGACCAAACTACCTAAGCGACCTCCTCCATACCCACAAATATTGGCCAAAATGAAGGAAGATAAGTAATTCAAAAAGTTTGCTGACATGTTTAGCAAACTTTCTATTAATATCCCTTTGGTCGAGGCTTTAACGCAAATGCCCGGGTATGCAAATTCATGAAAGAGCTTCTCAAAAAGAATCATGTTGTTGACATGGGTACCGTTGAGATATCACACAGCTGCAGTATTGTGATGACAAGTAATATTGCTATAAAGCGGGAACACCCGTGCAAATTTACCATGTCTTCCACCATCGGGTTGTTTGTGTTCCGGAAGGCATTGTTTGACTTAGGGGGAAGTATCAATTTGATGCCCCTAGTGATCTTCAAGAAGTTAGGTTTGGGTACGCCCAAGTCTACATCTATGAGGCTTCTCATGGCCAATAGGTCCATCAAATGCCCGGTAGGAATCCTATTTGATGTATTAATAAAGGTTGACAAGCTCATCCTACCGGACAACTTTGTAATCTTGGATTATGTGATGGATATTCAGGTGCCTATCATCTTGGGATGATCATTTTTTGCTACAGGTAGAGCTTTAGTTGATGTTGAACACAGAGAGCTCAAATTTAGAGTAAGCAGCGAGGAGGTGACCTTTAACGGATGCCAACCCATGAAGCCACCTAATGAGCTTCAGGTTATGTCTGTAATCAACATTGAGGGCAAGCATATGAATGCCCATGGGGAGTGTGTGATGAATTAAGTACCCTAGTGTTTGATGTTGCCACCTGGGCAACACATTGGTTTAATGAGGGTTTTTATGGAGCAATTTTCTTACTTGGGATGGGGCCACGCCAATTGGATTGGCATGCTCTCCGACACCAATTGAGGATTGAGGTACTATCGTTGAGCTGTGAGGTTAAATCAAGCACTTCTTGGGAGGAAACTCAAGTGTTTTTACTTTATTATTTTTACCTTTTTTTTGTTTTTGGTGTGTTTGTAGGAATGCATGATGAGGAAAAATTGATCAGGTGGAAAAACAAGGCAAAAAGGAGAAGTGCAGAAGCCCGTGCGATCTGCACAAGCCACTTTGCTTGTAACACCCCAAAACTCAGACCAATATTTAAAACCCAGAACTCAGAAAAAACTCAGAAAATTCCATCTCCAGTCAGGCCCATCGTGGACACTAAGGCTCATGAAGGTCCTCGTGGGAAGATCCCAACGACTCTGTTAGCTTACCTTAGCAAGACGGGGGTCCCTATGGGCTTTGGAGGTCCGACAGGCCATGGGGCAGCCCGTACGAAACCACCAGCGCCCCTCCTAAGTTTCCTCAACCCTAATGGGAAATAACCACAGCCATCGTGGATGAGACGGGCCATGGGATCCATCATGGGGACTGTCTAGAGGACCAGCCTTGTCTGCCCTATTCCGATGCCCTGGACGATGGGCCGTCTTAGGTCCGATGCTTGTCGGGTGGCCAGTCCAATAGAGGAAAATCTGCAATTTTTGTTTTGAGTTGGGGGCATTTCGATTTTTTTCCAATGTTATTAACTTCGATCCTAAGTTATTTTGGGAGTAAGTAAAGGGATTTTTATTCTTTTTCCCTCATAGCTCCTAAAATAAATTGACACTTAGCAAATTCTAAAAGAAAAGAAATGTTTCCTCTCAAGAACAAACAGGAGGGTTTTCTTCAGGTTCAGCCCCAAATCCAAAGGTTCAACCATATAATCTTTTTCCAGGTATGTGGGATTTCGTCAGTGGCTTCCTTTCACCCATTGAGTCCCTAGATTCAGTGCAATTCAGCTTCTATTACTTGTATGATATTGTTTATATATTTTCTTGGGAACCAAGGATAACTATATGTACAAAACCTAGTAACCCTAGCATATGTTGATTTTTAGTACTCTTGAGCAATACTTGCTAATCAGATAATTCCATCAGTATGCTTCATAATTAGAAATCTATCAGTTCGAGTATTACTATTGCATTCTCATATGACTATTAGTATTTGAGCTATCAAACACTTCAATTTGCATTTATTTCTCATACATTCAGTTGGGAGTAGCCTTAGTATCGAGCGGAAGAAAGGATAAAGGCATTGCTATCAGTTTTAGGCTGACACCTTTAGTAGCAGTCCTTGAGTCCTCTTACTATGGCGCCACCGTAGGTTAGAAAGGGGTCTGCTATCATCTTTAGGTTGGTTACCCTTGTACCTTGTGGATATCAGTTTAATGGATCCACGTCAGATTAGTTTGTACCCTTGTCAAGGTATGAATACCCTTCCATCTAAGGTTAGAGGTTGGCCCCACATCTAGCTCAGCTTGGGGTATGTTTGTTAACAGTAGCTCCCACAGTCAGACTGAGCATTGCATTGACCATGTATTAAGTTATTCAGTTCAAATCTACATGTTATGATAGTAATGTTCAGTTATTTGTCATTGTATACAGTTAGTCTTCAATTCATGTTTCAGTATATACTTCTCTATCAATATTCATGTCATACAACTCTAGTTATATATCCTGCATGCTCAGTGCATTCGAAGTACTGATGCATTCTTTTGTGTTAAATCTTACCATGATGTAGGTTCAGGAGCTCAGCATCCAGACTGCACTTAGTATGATTCCCCATTCCCCACTCAGCAGCATCAGTGGTAAGTCCTCATAGCTCAAAGACGATAGTTTATTTTTATTCTTTCTGCATTATATTTTAATTTTAGACTTTTAGAGTTAGTTGGGGGCCTGTCCTAGAAACTCACTTCAGTTAGAGGCTTTCAGACATAGACTAGAATCAGCTCTTGAGTATTTCAGTTTAGTTTAATACTTATCACATTTTTAGATATTTATATATTCCATCATATTTAGATTTCTTTTCCAACTCTTATAGTATACAATCAGTTAAGTTTCCACACAACTTAAATTTATCAGAGATTATCTAGACATGCCAAACCATGGGTTAAATTTAGGTCACTCGTGATACTAAGCATCGTGTTATGTATGGGGGTAGGCTAGGGGCGTAACAATGTGTGTTGCACGGGGCACCACATCCAAAATTAGAAAGCTGGAAGAAAAGTTGAAAGTTTGAGGCGATGTGCGCTGGGTTGTGCAGACCGCACAAGCTATTGTGCACGTCGCAACTTCAACGCATCACCAAGCAGAAAGATGGGCCAAGTTTGGGCACAAAATTTGCTGGTGCAAACTTAAATGTGATGCGCATAAGGGATTATGCGAATCGCACTTCGCAGTGCACCAAGGTATGTTTTAAATTTTTTTTGACCTACCCATTGATTGACCCGACCCAGAGACCTCCCCGATGACTTCTCTTCTTCATTTTCCTCTTTTAAAACTGCATCCTCCTTTATTTTCTTCCACTTTGTCCCAAAACTCTCACAATTCTCTCTCAAACTCTCCCACAAATCCCTCAAACTCTCCCAAATATTTTCCTCTCTCACTCTAAACCCTTCAACGCCGCTTCACCACCAGTCGCTGCCATCATCTCTCCGGTCAAAATTGTTGGGTCTCCATTGTAGCACCTCAAAAGCTTCAATTTTTGCTTCCCTTCTTATAATCATCACTTGTGGTAAGTTCCCTGACATTAAATAGATATTTTTATGATGATTGAAAACTCATATTATGAATCATGCTCATTAGAATTGCCATGATGATTTTTGGTGAGATCCAAAAATTTTGGGTCCCTAATTTTGGATTGTATTGTTAATTTTTCTTTGAGATTAACTTGGTAGAACTTGAACTTATGATGATGCATGTTATTTGTGGTAGTTTTTTGCCTTGAAAATTTATGTTTTGGGTGAAGTCTGAGTAACCCACTTGTGTTGGCGCATGATTTGGCCTTATGATGGATTGGGTGACGTCATTCTTAAGGGTAAATCGCCTTCTTCATGAGGTTTTTGTTAAAAATTGGTGTTTGGGGCTGAAATTGTTACTACAATTATGCCCATATTCTATGTTGAATATTTTGTTCGGTATAAGTGATATTGGTTGGGGGTATGAATTGTTGTTGAGTGAATGTGCCTACTAATTTGTAAGTGAAGACTTGATGTTTCCAATGATAGACGGGGTAACATCCTTCTTAAGAGAAATTGTTAAGCTCTTCTTTTGTCTTGAATGTGTTGATGGATTCTGAGGATGTCTGACTACCCAGATAATATGGTGAGGTCTTCAGCATGTTTATCCCTCTCATTAACTATTGGTGGTGCTTATTGCCAGTGCATTCCACAAGTATTATTCTGTGAATCACATGCTTAACACACAAGAAGACAAGGAATTGAAAATTCCTTGTCTTTTCTTGTGCATTTCGCATGCAGAGCGCATGCCTATACATGCAAGATGCACAAGGAACCGCACACCCCTTAAAAATTTTGCTAGTTCATTGGAATAGGAGGCAAAGTGCCATGCGACGCACCCTTTGGCTAGTGCGAATCGCACCAGCCTTCGCACCCCATAGAAGAAATAACTCAAGGTTTCTAGTAGCTCATATGAAGGGACGTGTGATGCGTACATTGCCTGGTACAGTTTGCACGTGGTTTGCATGAGCTACCAGTAACCTATTTTGTTTTTCTTCTTTGTTGCATTCTATTTCTTTTTACTTCAATAACTTCTTGCAGCATTTTCGTCTCTCATTTGTTGCAAGCATGCAAGCACATGGTGAGTACAAGCATGGTGCATACAACTAATACCCATTTGCAGGATCATGGCTCCTAGCAAGCATAATCGGAACAATCGTGCTATGAATCAATCTTCAAATACAAGAATCTGGGTGTCCCTGTATAAGAGGAGGGCCTTTTAAATCAGAAATTCGGTTTGGCCTCGGGGGAATGGAGGCCTATTATCTTAAGTTTTGGGAGTAGCGACCCCTCTTGGAAGAGAAAGGGTTTGATATGGAAGCCTTTGAAGCTGATTTTCCAAACATCCCCAAATAGTTGCAGATAAGAGCCTGGGACCTCCTTGCCAAGACTCCTAGCCCATATTTCGCAGAGTTGGTTCGAGAGTTCTATGCCTCATATCAGGCCAGGTAGGACATTTTAAAGCATAAGGTCCCAACAAGCATGCTCTTTTGCCTTGATTACGTTTGGCTGAGGGGCAAGGAAATTGATATTATATAAGCGGTCATCCATTTTTCCATATGGCATGATGATCCAATTCTAGAGTCAAAGTATCTGGAACGTTTGTTTACAGAAGAGGATGAATATGAGTGGGTTACCGGTATCATCTCTTTTCCTCTTTGGGCCATCTCAAAAGGACCCATCGATTGATCAGATATCAAGTTTGAATCTCATATATAGTCACGACTCATCCCAACTAGTCACAAAACTTAGGTGACTATAGAGGTGTCCATTCTCATTGCTTATATCATGTCTAGCCTCCGGTTATATGAAGGGGAGATCATCGCCGAACAACTCAAGCGGAGAGCTAGATATGAAACCACCTCCATGGCTTTTCCTGTTCTCATTAGCCTTCTGTGTTTCCAAGAAAACTTCCCTCGATTTCGTTCATTGGACAAAATTATCCATGCTACTAGAATGGTTAAATAGGATACAAGGCGAAACAATGATGCCCCACATGTCAAGAAAAGATACCTTGCTCAAACTCCAAGTACCATGAGAGGAAATACAGTTGCTGAGATTGTTGCTCATGATTATTTGGACTTCACATCCCTATCTCAGAAAGTGTCAAACACTACCCATATGTCTCTCCAAACAACATCCACTTCAGGTAATTTCCTTAAACTTGCTCACCTTGTTGTCTATAATGAGGAGCACCTGAATAAGGTGTCTAGATACATTCCAAGATCGATTCAATCGGCCTTGAAGCTGGTAGTGTCGAGTGTAAGCAAGATTTGGGCTAGGGTGGACACCATGGAAGTAGACGTTGATGAGCTTAGGTAAGTGATACTGTATGTTTCACCAAAGATATCTAATTGGGATCTTAATCTACTGGCCCCAAATTCAAATTCACTTATAAGGGTTGATAGTCCACCTGATTATTGGTGAAAGGGTTGGGATCCGAATGAAGAAGAGGGCACATCTGAGATCCGAGAGATGATTAAGCCAACCTAGATGGCTCCCGATACCACAACACTACCTACACAGAGTTACCCAGATTAGCATGACTCTGATGTTCCATAATAGAGGCTTCAACTTAGGTCCTGCTGGGCCGCTTCCCCTCTAACATACCATGAACTGTTGATTGCACAGGATAAGTGGAAGGTTGTAGAGCTGTATGGCCTTCTTCATGTGCAATGAGATTCCTCAATTCCATCAGTGAAAGGATTTCACATAAACCCAGAGCATGCCTACATCCCACCACCAGCATCATCGCCACCTCGATCTCCTAGGCCACCTCAGCGATTTTACTCAAGGAGGCATCGTCGTCACCATTATTATCACCAGGGAGTTTTTACAATCATTCTTATTTGTATAATTTTATTTGTACATCTAGGGCTATGCTTACTTTAAGTCTGGGGGGTCTGTAATTGTTGATCACTCACCTTATGCTTGATATTTGGCCCTTGTCGGGCCTTTTTATTATGTTTTGATGCTTTAATTGTACCCTCATCGGGCTTGATATTTTTATTTTAATTTTGGTTGTGTTGCTGAGTTAGTCCTATATGATTCCATTATTTTACTACCAGTGCCTTGCAAATGCGCTAAGGGCCTGCATCGGTTCTTATTCTCAAATAATTCATGAACACGCAAATTTGTAATCTCCTTGTTAATAGTAGAGTAGCAATAAACTCTGAGAGTTTTCTTAATACCACGGTTCTTTCCCAAGGAGAATATATTTTCTTTCTTTTTCTTTTTCTTTTATTTTTTGGTCAAACTGGGTTGGTGTTTCCCTATGATAGATTGAGAGGGGACTTTCTTAAGGGAAAATGCCAAGTTTTAGTTTTAGATTGAGTCTGTGCTTTGCTTGTCTCAAAATGTTCCCACCAAAAAACTTTCTTGGCAAGAAATTCTGAAAATTAAAGGAAAGAGGGAAAATGAATTTTGAGAAAGCAGTATCTTGTCATGACTTTCACACTCTTGGTTTGGCTTGATCGATTCACAATTGAGTGTGTAATAAACTCAGAATAGCTTGTCAAAAGTCATTTGTCCCAATTGATTTTGATACTAATGTTGATAATTCTTGTGATCTGATCTCGTGTGTGGTGAAGCTATCCTTTAATTCTTATTCATATGTGTCATCTAGAACTTGCCCCGAATGTGATTCAAGGCAAAATTCTAGTTGTGACTGAGCATGGAAGATGATCATAGTCCCTCTTTAAATAGGCACTTCACCCAAATGACGTCCCTCGATATTGACCCTAGTGAACCCCTTTGAGCTTGTAACCTTTCTTTGGCACCTTGTTGACACCTTGACATTTTTGGAACCTCTATTCTTGCACCCATCCTCCCTAGTGGCTCTAAAGTTAAACATAGTCTAAAAGCCTATGTTTGGGGGGAGGGGAATTGTAAAGATATCATAGGAAAAAGCCTAAGTTTGGGGGTGTATGTACACAATGTGGAGAAAAATAGGAATACACTTCAAGTGTAAGGTAGCACCGTATGTTGAATTGAAAATTACTCCAAAAGACCAAGTGAAATGAGAAAAATAATTTGAAAAAGAATTGATGCTACCAAGTGAAGGTGATACAAAGAGGTTGCATAATCAAGATTGAAGGGAAAAGCTTGGGTTGTGTGAGGGAGAAACAAGGTGAAGTCAAAAGTTTGAAAATCTGACCAGTGTTCGAAATGATAACAAAGATCATTAGGAAGGTTTAGACACTTGAGCCTAATGAAATCCTCACCTCAGACCTAGCCAACATCGTGACCCGCAAGTCTAAAATAGATTAATCTTTTGTGCCTTGATTGAGTTTTAGAGCAGTATTCATTCCTTACCTTGTGAGTATCTTGCTTGAGGATAAGCAATAGTTCAAGTTTGAGGGTTTGATAAGTCGATAATCTACCAAATTATTGATCCTTTAATCATGAACTATTGCTATGTTTTGATAAGATTTAGAAGATCTTATAGCCTTTATTTATATGAATGCAAGTACTCTTGGTCAAAAGCAGAAAACAAGTAATTGGACCCAAAAGAGCTCAAAAGGAGTTGAAGTGTGAAGTGATCAAGAGAGATGAAGATTCTGCTAAGAGGTGTAGCAACCGTGCGACATGCACAATGCTTGGTGCATTCTGCACCTCTCTCCGCATGAAGCTCAGAAGAAGAAGAAGAATTTGCGAAGAGGTGCGACACGCACAATGCCTGGTGAGGTCCGCACCCCACTTTGCACAACTCCCAAATCTTATGCCTAGTCACTGGTCTACTGAGATGGAGTTTTGCGATGCGCACAACAAGATGTGCAAAACACACGTCGCGGCACACAACCTCGAGGGACATTTTTGTCCACTTTATGTGACGGTTTGGGAACCTTCTAAAACCCAATTTAGGCATAATTTTTAACAGTTTTGAATAGTTTTTTAGTTTTTCGAATATTGTTGACAAATTTTCTCTCCCAAAGAAAGATAGAGGGTTTCACTCTATTCTCTCCATCTTCAACCTTGGATTTGTAAATTGTGCTTTGATATTGGAAAATTCTTCCATTAATGAAAGAGAATTTGAATTACCCATTTGGTATTGCTTCTTATTCTTTTAGCAAGAGTGGATAAGTCTCCTTCTCTAGGGGTATGTGTATGATGGGTGCTTGATTAATGGGTATGGGCCTTGCTTATTTGTTTTTCTAATTGCTAAATCAATATGGGTCTAGTGAATTCTCCATGTTTTAACTCTAAAATTAATGGTTGCAAATATTGATTGAAATTACTTGATTGTGTTCTTGCTTGAGAAAAAGGTTCATATTTTGGATGAGAATTCACTAGTTGGCACTTGGGATTCCAATTAGATTGAGGCTAGAAATAGCTCAATTCACCAAAAATACCCATTTAAGAGTCTAAGCTAGAGATAGTGTGACTTCCCCAAGCCTATATTGGTTGGTTGATGATAAAACCATGGCGCTTGAACAAAGACCATTGGGTAAATGTTTGTGTGATCAAAAGATTTTCATTCATGCCTAAAATCAATGCTACTCATGTTGTTTATTGAGAATTTACGTAATTGAGCAAGTACCTTCACCCGTGTTCGAGCCCCATTAGAAGCATACCCCTAGTCGTCCTCTCTCTTGATACAAACCCGTATTTACTTTATTGCTCTGCTTGAATTGCGAATTATGACAGATTTCCCGATTCTCCAATTTCCCCCCTTTTCACTTTTCTTGTTGTTTGAACATTGACTCTATTGGTAATTGATATACCACAATTCTTTTGTCTACTATATTATTTCTCTGTAGATTCGACCCCGACTCCCATCAGGAATTAAAAAATTAGTTTTGCTCTGACGATCGCTATCACCTTCATATGGAGAAAGTTTCTTATGCATTATCAGCTAAAGGGAATTCCTAGGAAAGATTCCATCTTGTTTGACACCTTATCATGCATCCTTGACTTTATCAACTTATAAATACTTGTTGTTTTACTATTTCTCATATGGTTTTGACGAGATTAGCGGCAGGTGAGGACGAGGCCCCTACACCTGTAGTTAGAGCCCCAGGTAGAGGATGGAGTATAGGTTGACATCGAGGTCAAGGTAGGGAATGAGTTGTGGCGCCAGCTTGGGCCTATACTAGGTTACCATTACCAGAGCCAGATATTGAGATTGAGGATGCATTATGAGCCAAAGGGTATGGGACCAACACAGTCCCCAGAAGGTATTGTGGCTATACCGGTCTTACAGGACAAGTTTGTTTGCTTGGGTTTCTAAAGGGTATGTCACACCTCGCAGCTTCACTCGGTAATCCTATTGGCTCACAAGTCAGGGACGAGGCTCAGACATCATCTCAGGCAGTGGCACATGATTCAGGAGTGCAACCTGCTACTGTGGCTCCTCGTTTAGAGGTGTTTCCAGCTCTTAAGTTTTTCCACCTATTCAAACTGAGAGAGTGCAGCTTGAGAGAGTGCCTGATGGATGAGTTCACTAGGTTGGAGAAAGGCTCCATGTCAGTCACAAAGTAGGAGATCCATTTCCATGAGCTGGCTAGGAATGCCACCATGATTATGCCCACAAAGCACGAGAGGGTGCGCCATTTTGTCATAGGGTTGACCTTACAACTTCGGTTAGCCACAATGGGTATGGTAGCTTTTGGCCAGTCCAACCTAAGGGTGGCAATGGGACTGGAACCGGCACCACCGGATCAGTAGTTACCAGTATCGGGCCAAAACTGACATCCCTAAATGGGAAAACTGACTGGAGCTGGGACAGTACCAATTTGGACTTACCGGAATTTTTTGCCGTACCCGTCCCAGATCGGTACGTACCAGCACCGGACTGAAATTTTTGTATTTTCCTTTTTTAATTTTTTTTTTAATTAAATTAAAACTTTATTTATAATTGAAAAAGTTTCAAAATATAACACTTATTTAATATTTTTTTAAAAGTAGCACTTAATAGGTTAAACTCTTAAACTAAAGTTTAAATTTTAAACTCTTAAAGTTTAAATTTTAAAATTTTAAAATATAACTTACATAAGTTTGAAACTTTTTAAACTATATCAAACTTTCAAACCTTTTTAATTTCAAATTATAACTTAAGTTGAAACTTCTAAACTATAATTTTTTAATGTCTTGAAAATTAAAATATATAAAAAAGACTTTTATTAAATTGTAGAGTGAAGACAATAATTAAAGAAATTTAAGGAGAATAGCCTATAATTTTATTCATAAAAAATGGTATAATTTATATTACAACTATTAGAAGAGCACCTAATCTACGTAGCAACCTTCTAAGAAGAGTTGTTTTTTAATAAGGCCTCAAATCATCATACTAATATATATAAGTTCAAAAATAGTCTTGCTGTAAATTTTCTATAATTTCTAGTGTAACATGTTTTGGAAGTGGTTGTAGTTCTTTTTCCTGCAATGCATCCATGTCGTCTTCACTATATCTACCAAAATAGTATCTATATCATATTCAAATTGGGCAGGTAAATTTGAACGCCCATAATTCCTTCGCTCGGTATTGATTCAATCTTTAAACAATACCGATATCTCTAAGCTGTCTAATACGAATGAATATTGATGCTCTCTAATTTGAAATCTTGCTTCACTAAAAGCTCCCTTCGAAGCTACTGAAGATGCTTGAATAGCTAGCACATCTCAAACCACCGAAAAAAGTTTTTTAAATGCCTTACCATGAGTCCTCAACCATACAAAAAGTTGATGTTGGCCATGTGTATCTATAATACTTTTCGTTCCCTGATTAAGATATTTATCAAACTCATTCTTTTCATTAGAAGTAATCCCAAGATAATCTTCTAGTATATCATCAATATTATTTCAATATTATCTTCAAATCTACGCCTAGAAGTGTCAGGTTCTTCATTACGTAATACTTCATTTATTCTTCGAGAATTATACAATTCATATAATTTTCTAGCATTAATTTTTATGATACATTTAACTGTTGTCAAACTAGGTTCTTCATCATCTTCAATATCTATATTTGAATATATTTTTTCAACCATTCTTGATGCACATATTTTTTTAAAAGTTGGGTTGAATAAACAAGATGTTAAATAAATTTGAGGAATAGGAAAAAAAATTAAATTTTTAAATCATTGCCTTAATTGAATCTTTAAACCTTTCATTATTTTTGAATTTAGTAAATTTATAAGAAATAACACAAATATTTTGTTAATACACAAATATTTTGTTAAACTAAAGAAATAATTGGATAATAAAGTCTTGATATTTGTTTTGTAGCTAAATAAAGAACTTTTAAAAAATCTACAAGATCCTTGTCGTCTTTCCAATCATTTTTAGTAATGATATAATCCATACTGAGATTATAAGCATTCCAAACCATTTGTATATGCATTCTATAATCATAAGCAACTTTAAGCATTTCATATAGAGAATTATTATTTTTTTAAATGAAGTTCAGACCAAGGCTGGTCTATTTTATTCATATAGAGAATTACATCTAGTAGAAACTTATTTTCAAATTTTTCTTATTGGAAGATTAATGACCCTTCCGGTCATCTTTGTATTTTCACATTTATTGCACTGGTAGAGCCTTCCTGTAGTGGCCTCAAGTCATTTATGGCTTGCTGGGACCGGTAGTTTGGTGCCCTGGTCGTTCGTTTGGTCGTTTTAACCGTTCGCCTATTTTAGAGCTTTAAACATAGAATATCATTGACTTTAGTCAACATTCTTAGCTAACGTGCTCGAAATTCAATTCTGATAGTCCTGTTAGCTCTGGAGCGATGAGTTTGGTCTAGTTGGACCTTTAGTTGAGGCCTCAGAACGTCCGCCATGGGGTTTGTGTTGTTTTCTCAATTTTCAGGTCATTTGGAGCTAAAAGTGTAACTTTGGATGACTTTTGATGATCGGAGTGTCGGATTCAAAATCCAATGATTCCATCAGCTCTGAAATGTTGAGTTTGGGCTTGGAAGATCTATTGGTTCGGGATTCGGGTGAGTCGGACTCATATCGAGCCTTTGAGTTCCTTTTTGTTAGTGTTGACTTGGGTCAACATTTCTCCTAAAAGACCTCATATGGAAGTTTCGTTGATTTCATTGAGTCCGAAACCTCGTTTCCACTCTATTAGCACTATTGGTTTTTGAATACCAATTTTTGATTGTGCCCGGAATTCCCCGTCGAGTTTTCTAAAAAGTGCAGAAAATCAGCTGCGGGCAATAGCAATTTATTGCTGTCATTTCGTTTTTTCCAGCCCTTCTCCTAACTTTTCTCACTCTAAAACTCAAAATTCTCTCCACCATTTACCTCCAATTCAGTTCTAAACCTTGGGAAATTATTTTTTCGTCGATTATCCGTAGTTCTTTGCCTCTTTATAAGTCATTTTCCCCAAATTGCCTTTTTCGGTTTTTCTCTTAATTCCTCCATTGATGCTCATCCAAAGCTTGGATTTTGTGATAGATTCTGACCCTAAGCTTATGCATGTTCGTGTGTGTGAAGATTTATCCATCTTTGGCTAATTTTCCATCGTTTTGGTAAGTAATTCTTGCCCAATTTCCATTTTTATTTTCAAAATTCCCATTCTTTAATCCCTAACTTGGGCGGGCTGTTTTGGTGTCCTTCCCTTGTCCAATTGTGCTCAAATTTGGAGCATGCCTTCTTGGCATCATTGGGATTTTGGTTTTGTGTTGCGGTCCCCACGGGCCTACTTTTGATTTGGATATTGACTCGGCTATAATTGTAGCAATATGGGTATCGTTAGACTCGTCTTAATATTTTATTCATGAATTTGATAGTTTGATTCTCGTTCGGAGTTTCTCAGAGCAGCACGACCTCGGATATCATCATTCATGCAGTTTATCATCGAACGACAGGTAGGTTACGGCTTAACACCCTAGACTTCGTATATATCGGGTAAAATTATACTAGTTGGCATCCTTGTGTTGGGTTATTAGGTTGGTACCACAGACTTTGACCGCTTTCTCATGATTCGTCCTATTTCTTTCCTCCATTGTGTGTAGTATTCCTATTAGTTGATATATTTATGTCACGCCCCGAGGTTACCCCCTGGACGTAACACGGGACTTGGGACCACAAGTGGCCCAATCTAACCCTTGGTCATAGCATTCTCAAGCATAACAAAAGATAAGCGGACACATAATAGATAAAGTCAGAATAACATAAATGGATAGTCAAGCCGAATAGGCATACAAGATCCAAAATACTCGAATACTGTCTATGTCTGAAAAGCCTTTACATAAGACATAAGGAGTTGCTGGGACAAGCCCCCAACTAACTCTAAGTACTAAAGGGAAAATACTAAACTAGAACCTACTAGACCTCGAAAAATGAGGACTTACCAATCCTCGTTGAATGGCCCACGAACACTAGCCACGTGTCTGAGAATGGAAACCTAGATCTGCATCGTCAATAAGATGCAGCGCAAACATGCGTCAATACTATAGGATATACTGAATATGTGAGATATGTATAAATAATATGAAAACATGTTTTTAAAATGTAATTAGGAATAATCCATACATGATAGAGTATCATGAGAAGGTATCATAATGGAAACTAAATCATAAGGCAAAATCCAGCTTCAAAATAATGGTTCATAAGAGAATTCATAAAGCTTAGAAAACTTGAAAACATGCATGAGGAAAACATACATAGGAGAGTTTCTTATAACCTACATGAGACCATGTGAGTTACATGGAATCTAACTATATAACCCTAGTTAGCAAAGCTGACCTTGAACCCTGCCAAGGAATGAGTCACAATACCCAACTATATAACCCTAGTTGGCAAAGCTGTCCTATGCCCCGCTAAGGCAAGGACACCATACATAAAGATATGGATCCACTCTCATAATCCTTTTAGGCACATATCATATCATATCATAACCTATGCTGGCAACATAGTTTCTGGGACTAAGGGTACTCTCACCCCGTCCACTCGGTGCTAAGTACTACTCCCAAAACATGTACATATAGCTCATAATTTCATAAGGGCATACTCTCATGCCAAATCTTCTTCATAATGCATGAAAACACATCGGGTATCATGCTACTTTCATATAATAGTTCACAAAGCTTAGCATAGCCATAATTCAAAGCATGCTTTTCTTTCTAAATTCATACTTGACGAATTAGGCATGCAATTTCATAAATACATAAAGTCCATGATATCTAATCATGCCAACTTTCTCTTGAAAACATGCAATTTCATAAGTTCATGCTAGAAACCAACTTTCATACTTCATGACTTGTAAAATTTGAATGGCTCTAGTTCAATCTTCATAAAACATATACTTTCATAGAATCATAGGAACTAGGCATGCACATGCTTGAAAATCCATAAGGAACATTCTATCAAATCCAATTTGCTTAAATAAATTTCATGCATGTAGAAATTTCCATGGTTAAACATCAATTCATGAAATAAGAGGTAACATGTAAAAACCCATGTGAAATCACACAATTTAATAGTAATTTCATAATGAAATCATGAGAAGATCATAATTAGCAAAACCTATAAGAATTGGATAAGAACCCTAATTCAAAGATCATGAAATCAAAATTTGGATTAAGGGTTTTGGGCACAAGGGTGAAAGAAACCCATTGTTGATTACCCACATATCTTGGTTGAAGATAACCCACTTGAATTGAAAAGACTTAGGAGACTTGAACTTGGAGTTTGATACTTGAAGCTTGGAGAAGAATCCTTAAGGTTTGGGGTGGAGACTTGGAGAAGAAAACTGAAAGGAAACTCTTGAGAAACTTCCTTACTTGAGCTTCTATGATCTTGCTTGCTAGAAACCCTAGGTGTCTTGCCTTAGGGTCTTGAGGGAATTCCTTAGATAAAGGGTGATGTTCTTATGAGGAATAACCCCTTTTGGGTGTTTAAAAGATGAGGGGAAAGACTTGAGGTAAGTATAGGACAAAACTACCCCCAACTAAACTCACAGGAAAAGTGGAGTAAAATCCTCGGACAGGCCCTCTGACAGACCGTCAGAGCTCCCACGGGCCGTCGGGATCAAATCGAAGGACTCTGGGACTCAAAAAGGGTCTACTGGACCATTATGACATCTTGTTCCCATGGTACATCGTCCCTCCCATGGGCGTCATAGTTTGGGCGTCACAGGTACCATGGGCATCGCCCTTTTCCACGCCCGTCGGCCGGCCTTTCGAGTTTTAGTAGCTAACAGTGCTTCACTAAAATGCCCATAACTTTTTACTCCAACTTGGATAAACAAGCGGTCGGTGTATTTGGAAAGATAATTCAGATACCTTTAATTTTGTGGTACTAGGCCACCTAACTCTTTATATTCTAGGAGTTATGATCGTTTGAAGTCGACCCTAGTAAGAACTTACATGAAAACTAAATCGGTAGAAGGGATTTCAACTTAACTTTGAGCTAGGGGTCCTTTATGACTTCAATACACATCGAATACTACTTCAAAACATAGGAATTGATTTCAATACTTAGATATAAAGAAAAATTATCTAATTCGGGTCTAACAACGCATGAAGAACAGTTCAGATCATGGATTAAAATTTTTGAGGTGTTACAATTTATTGCCCTTGTGACCCTGTGTGGTCTTGTTGACTCTGGAACATAGAAGTTGGGATTATTGGGAATGTCCGCGAGTTACGGACATATAAATATCATTCTAGGCTGGTTATGCTTGTTGAGTAGCTTCGGAGCCTGTGTAGGGCCGTTAGGTTGATTGTGAGTTATCGGGCAACTATTTGGGATAATCATATCATTTCCATGCATATAAAGAGGTTTTTCCACGTTTTATTATGGTTTATAGATTTGGGCCTATGAAAACTTATTTTCTAAACCTTGCATAAGCCTGGGGGGCCTTTTTGATGAAATTGGATTTGGAAATGGTTTGACTTGATACATGGATTTTCGTGGGGTAAAAGAAGGTTAAAGATATGGTTTTATCATGATTTACTACTATTGCTAGATTCGACTAGGTCGGAGTGCTATCTGAATTTCCTTACTGATTTGAAATGATATTAGGCTTGGCCGGGTCGAGCATATAAGATGTTTTTACTACTATTTTAGGCCCGATTATGCCCGGGCACCCTTGGAAGGGTTTTTGAGTAATCTTTTTCACTGTTTTAGTCCTAGACAGGGTCTAGGCAGGCATATTTGAGACTTAGCCACTGGTTTGAACCCGAACTCGATTCCAGAAGACACATTTTGATTTTGAGTTTTAGTATGGGGTCCGGGACCTCTATGGACCTTGCCATTTTGGGCCTAAGGCTTTGGGTTGTATGTGTCAGGGGAAGGGTATGCGGGGGAGTAGAGGTTTATAGGCTGTGTCCTTCCATGGAACCTGCCAGTTGAGCCCGATTGGAACCGAAGGAGGCACATATAGAGGTTCTATTTCACCCTAAGGTTTTCATGCATCATATCATTCATTGTTTGAGATACCACCCTTGTTTGATGTGTTTTGATTGTACGCTCTGGTAGTATGGGATGCCAGAGGGTTTGTTTTCACTTGATTGTGTTCCTCAGTTGTATGGGCGATCGAGGGACTGTAGGTTGACTATTGTAACTTTATTCTGATATCTTTCCCTATTACGGTCAAGTATGAGTGTGATTATTGTAAGGTTATGAGTTCCTGGATTGAGTTTGTATGACTAGATTGGGTGTTAACTCCTGTATGTCGAGCATGTCTACCTTTATCCTTCTCTCTGATTTCCTTATACTTGAGGTTACCGGTATACCGCCCATTGTTAGAACTTATTTACATATATACTATATTGCGAGGATCCTAGGTGCATCGTCCTTACTTTCACATGTTCCTGTTGTGTGTGTATATTCTATTTGCTAGACTTATATGTTGCCTTCTTTTGTCTTCCCTCTGGGCTAGATCCTGTGTACGTTTTTGTTAATTTTTATGAATGTTTGTTTCTACCCTCTCTGCTATTGCTCTTTTACTTTATATGTGCCCAATCGGCCTATGATACCTACTGGGTACCTTATTCTTCGCATTTGGTGCTCACCCTACCCTCTTCATCTTCTGGTGCAGATCCTAGAGTGGTCCATTTTCGATAGAGGTACACTCGTACGGGGTGCTATTTTTGGACCATCCAGGCTGAGGGTGAGCTCTTGGCGTTCAAAGCTTGACTTAGTTTATCTTTTGTATATTCTGCACTCTATCATTACTCGGAGACATCTTGTGTATATGTCTATTTATTTTGGACCCTTGTACTCCTTATGTAGTTCGGGCTTCTATATGCTATGATACCAGGTTTTGGGTTGGTTTAGTTTCTGCTTTTCATATATGTTATCCTTGTTATCTAATATCTTTATCTTGTTCCCTTGCTTTTGTTAGTTTACCTTCTCTTCCATTTAAATTGTTAGAAGGTAGCCCATTACTAACCGTTCCAGGCTACGGGGATTGGTTCGCCTACCGAGGGGTTATAGCTTTAATCATGACCGAGAAATTGGGTTGTGACAGCTTGGTATCAGAGCTCTAGGTTCACCAGTCTTATCATTATAGGAGCCAATGTCTAGTAGAGTCCTGCAGATCGAGGTGGAGACGTCCATGCACAATCTTCGAGAGGCTATAGTGACATCTTAGGAAACTGGATTTTCTTGTGTCTCTCTCGTACGTAGTATCCTTGAAAGATTCTATAAATCTCACTTATTCTGGTTCACTCTTCCGCAGATGGTTCGTATGAGATCTTCAGCTTCTGGCGGAGGAAATCATCCTGCCCCTGCACCTCTGACTCTATCTAGGGGTAGGGGTGGTCACCGGGGTAGAGGTAGGGTTTGAGGGCGTCCCAGAGCAGTAAAACCTGCTAGTGCTGCTAGAGTGGATATAGAGCTTGAGTATGACTATGAGCCAGAGTTAGCTCCAGAGCAGCAACATGTGGGCTCGGGGATAGCACATGCACACCAGCTCCAGTACCAGTTCCAGCATCAGTTTTTGTGTCAACTTCAACCCCAGATTAGTCTTCATATATTTGGGGTTTGTTACTTCAGCTATTGGGATATGATTGGGGAGCATCCTTTTGGAGACAGCCCAGACATCCGCTCAGGGGTTAGACCTGGGTTTTCAGAGTCGAGAAGCGCAGCCTACTACTGTGGTTCCCCGTGATGAGGTTGTTCCAATCCCATCAGTTGCCCAGCCTCTTGCTCCTCGCGCTACTATGACAGAGATGGTGCATAAGGCCTTGGGTAGTTTTCTGAGATTGGCACCGCTGAGATTCATTGGTACATCGGGTCAGGACCCACATGATTTCATTACCACCTATGAGGAGATGTTGCATCATTTGGGGTTATTAGAGACTCACGGAGTTGGTTATACTTCATAACAGCTGGAGGGTCCAGCAAAATTATGGTGGAGGGAACAGGTTGCTTGCGGGCCTTCGACATCACCTCCATTGACCTGGTCTGAGTTCTATGTGGTCTTTATGGTCAAGTTCCTACCTCAGAGTGATCGTGAGAGTAACAGGGAGAAATTTACTCAGCTTATGCAGGATTCTATGACTGTCTCGGAATATGAGACCCATTTTTATCAGTTAGTGCCGTTTGGAGTTATGATCATTCCTACCGAGGCAGATGCGATTCGCAGGTTTGTATGGGATTTGAGGCAAGAGATTAGGAAGCCAACTGAGATATTGGTTTTCGGCGGTCGGTCATTTCAGGCTATTGCTAACTATGCCCGTACTGTGGAGGACTTACAGCAACCTAATTAGGGAGCCAGAGATAAGAGAACTCATCATCAGAGTGGCTACAGTGGTTCTAGGATTGGGGGTAGAGGCTCAAGTCAGTGGGGCTGAGGTTATCAGACACAGCAGCACCAGGGTCAGTCCAGTTGACCGGTTCAAGATTCACTCAAGACTTCTGGTAGTACCAAGTTTAAGCAGGGTCAGAGCAACCATCAGGGCCACAGCGGTCAGTCTTTGAGGGGTACAGATTCTGGGGCATCAGGCCGTGGTAGCCATTCAGGTTTTTCTGGTTCATCTCAATTGAGTAGGTTGTTAGGGGCTTGTTATACTTATGGTGTGATTGGTCATTTTGCTAGAGATTTCCCTCAGCAGGGCATAATTTAGTCGGCCGAGCCATTGTAAGCAGTTTAGCCTCCGGCTAGAGAGGGTGGTGGTAAGGCTAGAGGTGGTGCCCCACATGGCAGAGCAGGTGGTAGGGATGGCGGCCAGGCAAGTAGAGGTCGTCTTCAGTCCTATGAGGTCCTTGGGAGACTAGAGGCATAGGCCTCAGATGTTGTGATCATAGGTATGATTTCTGTATATCGTCAGCCAACTTATGCTTTGTTAGATTCTGGATCCACTTGTTCATATATATATGCCTACTTTCTGCCTTGATTAGGGTGGCTAGTGAGCCATTGTCTATTCTTGTTTTTATTTTGACCACAGTAGGAGACTTTTTAGTAGTGGATCGGATTTTGAGATCCTGTGTGATATCTATTGGTGATTTGGACACTTGGGCTTACTTGATGATACTTGATATGTTAGATTTTGATGTGATACTGGGCATGGATTGGTTATCCCCTCACCGTGCAGTTTTTGATTGTTATGCCAAGACTGTTACCATTGTCGTGCCTGGTATGTCCCCGGTTGTGTGGCAGGGTTCTGTTAGCCATGCACCATCAGGGATCATCTCTTGTTTACGAGCTAGGATGTTGATTTCCCATAGGTTTCTAGCTTATCTAGCATATGTCCGAGATGCTAGTGCTGACCTCTCGTCCCCTTCCTGTGGTTAGAGACTTCGTAGATGTATTTCCTACCAACCTTCCAGGCCTTCCACCTGAGAGAGATATTCATTTTACCATTGAGTTAGAGGTGGGCACCAGGCCCATTTCTATCCCTCCTTACTATATGGTTCCTGCTGAGTTGAGAGAGCTTAAGGAGCAGCTCCAGGGTTTGTTAGCTAAGGGGTTTATTAGACCGAGTGTGTCTCCTTGGAGTGCTCATGTCCTCTTCGTGAAGAATAAGGATGGGTTGATGCAGATGTGTATTGACTATTGGTAGTTGAATTATAATCTTATCTCTTAACACCTTGTTTAGTACCAGGGAATTCTCAAACTAATTACTACTAAGATTGCTTTAATTTTTGTGTCTTTTTAACAAAATGTGTTTATCGTTAAAGTTGATAATACATTAAATAAAAGTTTGTTGTTATTGCTTTATTGACCAAAAAATGATATATTACGACCAATTCAGCACGGGAAATAAGGTGACAGTGAAGAATAGGTATCCGATGCCCAGGATTGATGACTTATTTGTTCAGCTTCAGGATTCTAACGTGTTTTTGAAGATTGATTTGAGGTCCGGCTACCATCAGTTGAGGATTAGGACGGATGACATCCCTAAGACAGCATTCAAGACACGTTATGGCCATTATGAGTTCATAGTGATGTCTTTTGGGTTGACCAATGCCCCCGCAGCCTTCATGGACTTGATGCACATGGTGCTTAGCCCATACTTGGATATGTTTGTGATGGTCTTCATTGATGATATTCTGATATACTCGAAGTGCAGGGACGAGCATGAGAAGCATTTGAGGACTATACTTCAGACTTTGAGAGATCATCGGCTTTATGCCAAGATATAAAAGTGTGAGTTTTGGCTTGAGTCTGTTGCATTCCTAAGGCACATGGTGTCTAAAGATCAGATTAAAGTTGATCCGGGTAATATTTTTGTGTTTCTTGATTATCCTAGACCTACTACTCCTACTGAGGTTCATAGCTTTATTGGGTTAGCCGGGTACAACAGGCAGTTTTTTGAGGGATTGTCTTCCATAGCAGCACCCTTGACTATGATGACTAGGAAGGATGTTCCATTTGAATGGTCCAATAAGTTTGAGGATAGCTTCCAGAGGCTTAAGGCCTTATTGACTTCAGCTCCAGTTTTGACTTTACTGGTTGAGGGTTAGCATTTCTCCGTGTATTGTGATGCTTTAGGGGTCGGTCTTAGTTGTGTGTTGATGCAGCAGGGTCGAGTGATAGCCTATGAATTGAGGTAGTTGAAGGTTCACGAGCGCAACTACCCCACTCATGACTTGGAGTTTGCGAGGGTATTTTTCACGCTCAAGATCTGGAGGCACTCTCTTTATGGAGCTCATTGCGAGAAATTAACCGACCATTATAGTCTTCAGTATATTAGGAGTTAGCGCGAGCTGAACTCGAGGAAGAGGAGATGGATTGAGTTGCTGAAGGACTATGATTTCATTATTTTATACCATCCGAGCAAGACAAACGTGATAGCGGATGCCTTGAGTCGGAAGGCGGTATGGGAAGCCTAGCTTCACTTTTAGTTTTTGAGGGACCGTTGGCCTTGGATATTCAGTCCTTGGCAAACCGTTTGGTTAGGATTGACTTATCGGATCCCATTAGAGTTATTGCTAGTGTTGAGGTTCGCTCTACTCTAGTTGATCAGATTCAGAGCTGATAGTTTGAGGATCAGAGTTTGTGTGACCTTCGTGATCAGGTGGTTCGAGGTGAGGCCAGTCGAGCTACCTTGGGTTCTGATGGGATTCTGATGTTTGAGGGTCGACTTTTTATTCCAAGAGTTAGGGATTTGATACAGTTGATACTCCATGAGGCACATTGTTCTAGATACTTGATTCATCCTGGCGCAGCAAAGATGAATAGTTATCTGAGACAGCTTTACTGGTGGGGTGGTATGAATTGGGACATGAAAGAGTTCGTATCTCGGTGCTTGAACTATCAATATGTGAAGTTTGAGCACATGAGACCGGGTGGTTTGATGTAGCGACTCCCCATTCCTTAGTTGAAGTGGGAAGGTATTACTATGGACTTTGTTGTTGGTTGGCCTCGTACTACTTGGGAGTTTGACTCCATTTGGGTGATCGTTGATAGGATGACTAAGTCAGCACATTTCTTGCTAGTTTAGACTTCCTAAAGGGCAGAGAGGTTAGCTCAGATCTACATTCGTGAGATTGTACGGTTGCACGGGATCCCAACTTCTATCATTTCAGATCGCGACACTCAGTTCACATCTCAGTTCTGGAGAGCTATACACCGGGATTTGGGTACAGAGGTTCATCTTAGTACTGCTTTCCCCCCTCAGACAAATAGCCAGTCTTAGAGGACTATTCATGTCCTAGAGGACATGCTTCGGGGTTGTGTTCTTGACTTTGGGGGTTCATGGGATCAGTTTGTGCCATTGGCTGAGTTTGCATATAATAATAGTTTCCATTTGATCATTGGCATGGCATTGTTTGAGGTTTTGTATGGTAGGCGTTGCAGATCGCCCATTGGTTGGTTTGATGGGTTAGAGTCCAGATTGCAAGGTACAAATTTACGTAGAGATTCCTTAGACCGAGTTTGTTTGATCTAGGACAGACTAAGAGCAGCCCAGAGTAGGCAGAAGAGCTACGCTGATCGTAGACATCATGCCTTGGAGTTCAGTGTTGGTGATCTGGTTTTCCTCCGAGTATCACCCATGAAGGGCCTGATGATATTTGGTCGGCGGGGCAAGGTTAGCCCCAGGTTTATTAGGCCGTTTGAGACTCTACAGAAGGTTGGTAGTGTTTCCTATATGTTAGCCTTACGTACGATGTTTTCAGCTATTCACCCAGTTTTCCATGTTTCGATGTTGCACCGGTATGTGCCTGATAAGTCTCATGTGTTGCATTGGGATTCAATTTATTTGGATGAGAGTTTATCATTTGTTGAGGATCCAATAGCTATTCTGGCCAGAGATATCAGGAGGTTGAGATCTAGGAAGATTCATGTTATGAACGTGCAGTGAAGGCATCATCCGGTCAAAGAGGCTACCGGGAGACCGAGAGTGAGTTGCGTGATCAGTATCCGCAGTTATTAGAGCCTTCAGGTACTCCCTTTTTCTTAAGTTTTGCGGATGAAAGTCTTTTTAGTAGTGGATGTTGTGATGACCCTTACGGTCGTCTTCACACTTTCACATTTATTGCACTGTTAGAGCCTTCTTGTAGCGGCCCCAAGTCATTTATGGCTTGCTGGGACTGGTAGTTCAGTGCCCTGGTCGTTCGTTTGGTCATTTTAGTTGTTCGCCTGTTTTAGATCTTTAAACTTAGAATATCCTTGACTTTAGTCAACATTCTTAACCAACATGCTCAGAATTGAATTCTGACAGTTTTTTTAGCTCCGGAGCGATGACTTTGGTCTAGTTGGATCTTTAAATGAGGCCTGACAACGTTCGGTGTGGGATTTGTGTTGTTTTCTCAGTTTTCAGACCATTTGGTGCTGAAAGTGTAACTTTGGGTGACTTTCGATGATCGGAGTATCGGATTTGAAATCCGATGATTCCATCAGCTCCGAAATGTTGAGTTTGGGCTAGAAAGATGGTTGGTTCAGGTTCTGGGTGAGTCGGACTCATTTTGAGCCTTTGAGTTCCTTTTTGTTAATGTTGAAATGGGTAAACACTTATCTGAAATGACCTCGTCTGGAAGTTTCATCAATTCCATTGAGTCCGAAATGTCTTTTCCATTCTATTAGGACTATTGGTTTTTGAATATCGGTTTCCGATTGTGCCCGGAATGCGCCGTCGAGTTTTCTAAAAAGTGCAGAAAATCAGCTGCGGGCAGCAACTATTTATTGATGTCATTTCATTTTTTCCAGCCCTTCTCCTCACTTTTCTCACTCTAAAACTCAAAATTCTCTCAACAATATTGCTCCAATTCAGTTCTAAACCTTGGGGAATTATTTGTTCGTCGATTATCCGTAGTTCTTCGCCTCTTGGTAAGTCATCTTCCCCAACTTGCCTTTTTCAATTTTTTTCTCTTAATTCCTCCATTGATGCTCATCCAAAGCTTAGATTTTGTGATAGATTCTGCCCCTAAGCTTGTGCATGTTCGTGGGTGTGAAGTTTTATCAGTCTTGGGCTGATTTTCCGTCATTTTGATAAGTAATTCTTGCCCAATTTCCGTTTTAATTTTCGAAATTTCCATTCTTTAATCCCCAACTTGGGCGGTCTGTTTTGGTGCCCTTCCCTTGTCCAATTGTGCTCAAATTTGTAGCATTCCTTCTTGACATCATTGGGGTCATCGTGATTCTTTTTGTTTTTGGTTTTGGGTTTTGGGTTGTGGGCCCCACGCACCCGCTTTTGACTCGGATATTGACCCAGCTACAATCGTAGAAATATTGTTATCGTTAGACTCTTCTTAACATTTTATTCATGAATTTGATAGTTTGATTCTCGTTTGGAGCTTCTCGGAGTAGCTCGACCTGATATCGTCAATCTCGCAGCTTGTCATCAGACGACATGTAGGTTACGGCTTAACTCCCTAGACTTCACATATATCGGGTAAAATTGTACTAGTTCGTATCCTTGGGTTGGGTTATTAGGTTGGTACCACAAACCTTGACCGCTTTCCCATGATTCATCCTATTTTTTTCCTCCATTGTGTGTAGTATTCCTATTAGTTGATACATTTATTACCCTTGTGACCCCGTGAGGTCTTGTTGACTTTGGAACATAGAAGGTGGGATTATTGAGAATGTCCACGAGTCTCGGACTCAGAATTATCCTTCTAGGCTGGTTATGTTTGTTGAGTAGCTTCGGAGCCTGTGCAGGGCTGTTAAGTTGATTGTGAGCTGTCGGGCAGCTATTTGGGTTTATCATATCATTTCCATGCATATAAAGATGTTTTTCCACGTTTTATTATGGTTTTTGGCTTCAGGCCTATGGAAACTGATTTTCTAAACCTTGCATGGCTCCGGGGGCCATATTCGATGAAATTGGATTTGGAAATGGTTTGACTTAATACGTGGATCTTCTTGGGGTAAAAAGAGGTGAAAGATATGGTTTAATCATGTTTTACTACAATTTCTAGACTCGAACGGGTCAGAGTGCTAGCTGAGTCTCCTTACTTATTTGAAATGATATCAGGCTAGGCCCGGTCGAGCATCTGAGATGGTTTTACTATTGTTTTACACTCGGTTGTGCTAGAGCACCCTTGGAAGGGTTTTTGAGTCATCTTTTTCAGTGTTTTAGTCCTAGATAGGATCTAGGCATGCATATTTGAGACTTAGCCACTTGCTTGAAACCGGACTCGATTTCGGAGGACACATTTTGATTTTGAGTTTTAGTATGGGGTATGGGACCTCCATGGACCTTGCCACTTTGGGCCTGAGGCTTTTGGATGCGTGTGTCAAGGGAAAGGTATACGGTGGAATAGAGGTATACGAGTCTTTTCCTTTAATGGAACATGCCTGCAGGGACCGATCGGCACCGGAGGAGGTACATACAGAGGTTCTATTTCACCCTGAGGTTTTCATGCATCATATCATTCATTGTTTGAGATACCACACTTGTTTGATATGTGTTGATTGTACGCTCTGGTAGTATGGGATGCTGGAGGTTTTTTTCAGTTGATTGTGTTCCTCGATTGTACGGGCGGCGGAGGGACTGTAGGCAGACTCTTGTCACTTTATTCTGATATCGTTCCCTATTATGATCGAGTATGATTGTGATTACCGTAAGGCAGTGACTTCCTAGATTAAGTTTTATGACTAGATTGGGTATTAACTCCTGTATGTCGAGCATGTCTACGATTATTCTTCTCTCCCATTTCCTTATACTTGAGGTTACCGGTATACTGCCCATTGTTAGAACTTATTTACATATATACTATTTTGCGAGGATCCCATGTGCGTCATCTTTACTTTCACATGTGCCCTTTGTGTGTATATATTCTATTAGCTAGCCTTGTATGTTGCCTTCTGTTGTCTT
Organism: Jaltomata sinuosa; assembly: GCA_003996215.1. NCBI lineage: Eukaryota > Viridiplantae > Streptophyta > Magnoliopsida > Solanales > Solanaceae > Jaltomata > Jaltomata sinuosa. Next base: position 66,972 of record QJPP01003036.1, read on the forward strand.
CCCTCTGGGCTAGATCCTGTGTACGTTTTCGTAGATTTCTATTACTGTTTGTTTCTACCCTGTATGCTATTGCTCTTTTACATTATATATGACCAGTCGGCCTATGACACCTACTAGGTACCTTATGCTTCACATTTGGTGCTCACCCTACCCTCTGCATCTTCTAGTGCAGATCCTAGTGTAGGCCATCACCGATAGAGCGCCAGAGACTCGTGCGGGGTGTTATATTTGGACCATCCAGGCTTAGGGTGAGCTCTTGGCATTCATAGCTTGACTTAGTTTATATTTTGTATATTCTGTATTCTGTCATTACTCGGAGACATCTTGTGTATACGTATATTTCTTTTGGAACCTTGTACTCCTTATGTAAATCGGGCTTCTATACGCTATGATACCAGGTTTTGGGTTGGTTTAGTTTCCGCTTTTCATATATTTTATCCTTGTTATCTAATTTCTTTATCTTGTTCCCTTTCTTCTGCTATTTTATATGCTCTTCCATTTAAACTGTTAGAAGGTAGCCCATTACTAATCGTTCCGGGCTACGGGGATTGGTTCGCCTACTGGGGGTTATAGGTGTCATCATGACCGAGAAATTGGGTCATGACAAAATTTTATACAATGGCCTTCAAATTCCTTGCGTCTACTCTTTTTTGACATTTAAAAATAAAATGACAAGAAATTTCACAATTCATATAACCATTATTATACATTGCTATACCATCTCTTACACTCAAATTATATATATGTGAAGCACACCTAATATGAAAACCATCATCATAAATAGGACAAAGTACCGATTTTAGTTTTTCAACAACATTTGTATAATTAGAAATCTTATCTAGGATGACACTAAATACTTTATTACAAAGTCCATAAAATTCTAAATTTTTTTCAATAGTTTGACCTATGTAACTACTGGTTTTATTATATTCACAAACTTTATAACCTAATTTTTTTTTTGCAAGTTCGAATTTTAATCAATTCAATGGCCAGTATTAGTGAATTAATCATTACTATTAACACTACGATGCATATCAGAAGGGATAGCCATTTTACAAGTATTATAGGAAAATAAACAACGAAGATAATGAAAATATTGACCTTGATAATCAAAAATAGCTTTTTTAATTCTCTTTCTTGAAAAAAAACTTTAAAAGATGGATTTTACACTATTTGAATATAAAGGCAAGTCACTAACAATAATCATTTTAGCTAATTCTTCAATATCTCTTTCTCTACTGTATGTGCGATGTGTACTAGGCCCAACAAATTTAGAAGGGTTTAACTATGATTGAACCATGTTAGAATGTCCTACTCCTATAGATGTATAAGGAAGGGGAGTATCATTCTTTCTAGCATCCTCTATAGCCTTAGTGTAATGACCCTCAAGGTCATTTCTCTGTTTCCTTGTATTTTCTACATTTAGAGTTTTCTCGCAGTGACAACAACCTATTTAGGACTTTCTGGGACTGACGGTTTGGTACCCGGGCCGTTCATTTAGTTGTTATGACTATTTCTCTATTTTAAACTCTAACTTGGAAAATCCTTGACTTCGATCAACTTTCTTGATAAATATGCTCAAAATCAAATTCTGACAGTTCTGTTAGCTTCGGAGCATGGACTTTGGTGTAGTTGAACCTTCGGTCGGGATCCAGGAGCTTTTCAACTTGGAATTTTTCTCTCATTCTATGTTTTGAGGATAGTTGGGCTTGAAGGGTTGGCTTTGGTCAACATTTGGAGAAAATGGTCTCGAATGAAAATTTCGCCAGTGCTGTTAACTCCAGAATATTGACTTTGGGCTAGAGGGACCTTTGGTTTGGTCCCCAGGCTTTTGGACTTGATTTTGGCCCTTAGGTTCCATTTTGGAATTGTTGGCCTAAAGGTTGATTTTGGGTGTGGGGCCTACTTTTCTTTAAATCGACCTCCAATGGGATTTTTGTCGATTTTGTTGGATCCGTAATGCCATTTCTAGTTGAATAACTCAGCTCGTTTGTGTTTGCAAAATCCCAGATGCATTCTCCATGGTCTGTTGTGTGAAAATCTGCCTTGGTATGTTGTTGTTGTTGTTGGCTGCTGGTGTGGCGCCAGGGCGCTTCATGGGCCACGCCTACATGCGCGCGCCTGCACCTGGTACCAGCACCCCTGTACCTCAGTGCCCGCCTAGCACCAGCTCATCTATGCTCCCTTGGCTTCCATGGCACCTGCGCGCTGTCAGGGCGCCCCTGTGCTTGGGCGTGGCAACCTATATAGCTGGACACCCTCTAAATTTTAGCTTATTTCACCTCCTTCGAAAAATTATTTCTCCATCTTTTTAATCTCTAAAAACCTCCATATTTCACCTGATCATTCCTTGACCTTGGAGGATTATATATTTTTGGTCCATGCTCGTTGTTGGCTTCTTAAATTGGTATATTTCTTTGTTAAATTCTGGTTATTTTCATTAATTTTCCTCTTTGATATCTCCAGTTTGGGGGCTGTTTGGAGCCCTTTTGGTGGTCCATTTTTGCTTAAATTTTGAGCATGAACTCCTGGGGAGGTTAGAAACCTTGACATATAGAATATTATTATGATAGTGTGGCTTCTTGTGAATGCTTCTCAGGGGATATCGGCTCCGGTTTATGGATTGTACATGCGTGCTCGGCTTTCCAGTGGGTTAGGGTTTACTTTTTCTAGACTTTGCTCATAGGAGGTATGAGTATAATAATTTGCTAATGGTTAGTGGAATCTTGTGGTTTTGATATAGTTCTAGTTGGCATGTTGATCCTTATAGGTGATTTAGGGATCTTAGAGTAAATTCTGGCTAGCAAATCCACTGTACAGTCTATAGCCTTTTCGTAAGATTTGGCGTAGGCGTTGTAGTATCCTTGGGTTTAGGATTAGATGCCTTGGCTTAGTTTAAGCTGCTTGTGGTCGAGGTTGCTAGATTTAGGGAACCTTAGCCTAGATTTAGATGAGGGTTTGGGATAGAGTAGGTGTTATCATTATTTTTATTATTATTATTATTGCTTATTTTATCTTATACTTGTGGGCCCAAGGCTGTGTAGGCTGGATTGGCAGGAGCCCATCTCGGTATGGTTGTGTTTTGCTTAAGTTTCTCTTTCTTGTACGCTTTATGCTTAGTTCCAGTTAGTTGATTACCTTAGGCTGGTCCTTTAAGGGTTGGTAGTTAGTGTACTGTTTCCTCATTAGTAATTGTACTAGAATAGGCAGACAACATTCATTGTAGGGTAGTTCGTGGTAGAGTCGTTTCTTACTTAGCTTTCTGGTTGTTCTTGTCGTGTTATTTTTCTAGGCTTTGGTATGAGTATTTGTGGCCCTGAGGCCATGGGTGAGCGTGATGGATTCCAGGTTAGTACAATTTTGATAGGAAGGGTGAAACGCCCTATCTTGGTATAGCTGCATGTTTTTTCATGTATTCATACATACATTTGGAGTGATTCATTTTTATCCCTTTCTTCATATGATAGGGTTATGGTACGAATTGATGGGAACTGAATGGTACGGATTGATGGGAGATGAATGGCTCGGTGGTTTAATAAGGAACCCTTCTTTTAATCAAATGGTTTTCAAATTAAGGAAAGATTTCACTGGTTTAAGTTGATTGCTAACGTCTAAACACCCAAAATAATTCCTCTTTAAATGAATGGAGCTCCAGGGTGAGCGTCCCACTTTTACAATTGTTTTTGGTTAATAACAAGGGTTTTAAAACAATCTTTTTTTCTATAAACTTGTGCTACTAAAGAGAAATGGTACATCATTGTTTTACTGACTTCTGAATGGGAAAATATTTGTATTGGTAAGCTCTGGCGGCCCCCTTTGCGTACATACGAGGTTTTACATTATGGTACTCATTTCTATTGGTAAGCTTTGGTGGCCCATGAGAATACGTTGGGTTTCTGATTATAAGTGGATTATGTGGTATTGATAAGCTCCGGTGGCCTGTATGGATTTACAGGTATTATGGTATAGTACTTGTTGGTAAGCTCTAGCGGCCCATGAGCTGATTCCGAGTTTCATTCATTATTGTGTTGTTCACATTTCATTTCATTCATTTCACATCGCATATCATGGTATTCCTTGCACATCTTTACTATCAAACTCCGCGTATAGTTGGATTGCTTTATTTGGGTGCATTTACTGGACTCGGGGAAGTCTGATTTGGTTATTGCTGGACTATTGCTTTATGTCTTTCGTATTATTGTCGTATTTCTCCTTTTTATCTAGGTTTTGACCGTTATACTTCTTTCTGACTCATCTTTCTTACCCATGGGTTATATTCACATTTTGTTATATTTATATCTTATTTGAGCTCAGTCGGCCAATGATGACAACTGAGTACCGCATGTTTTGGTACTCATACTACACTTCTCCCTCTTGGGATCATTCATCCTAGATATTCGGGGTGTTACAATATCTCCCTCTTGGGATCATTCATCCTCGAATAATGACTAAAACAAGCTGAGTTGGATTCAGAAGACATGTATACATAATAAAAACATAACACAACTGATGGAACATAAAACTGAGGGAAAACTAGCGAGGAATCATGAGGATACTAAAGAGGAACTATTACCTCAAGTTGTAACTGCATCAGAAGGAAAAATGTGAGGGTACTTGGTCATCAAAACGGCTTCTTCTTCCCAAGTAGCTCCGTTAATCGACTAGTTCCTCCAAAGGACCTTCACTAAAGTTACTTCCTTGTTCCTCAACCTTTCAACTTGATGATCAAGAATCTCCACTGAGATTTTTTTCATAAGTGGGACTATCCTTCACACCCACATTCTCTAATGGCAACCTTGAGGCCGGATTACAAAAACACGTCTTCAATAAGGACACATGGAAGACTGGATGACTCTGCTGGCAACTCTTATCATACACCACATTACCAACTTTGCTCAGAATCCTATAGGAACCCATATATCAGGGACTAAGCTTTTCTTTCTTACCAAATCTCATCACACCCTTCATACAACCTTAATATCTCACGGATGTAGAGTTTGGCATAATCCTATACTGAATCAGTTCTTGACATCCAGAAAGTGTGCTGACTTAATTATTTTGTCTACTATCCCCCATATCGAGTCATGCTATCAATGAGTACATGGTAAGCCTATAATGAAGACCATATTAATAACTTCCCAATTCCAAGTAGGAATGCCAATACCCTGAGTCATACCACACAATCGATGATGCTCTACCTTTACTTTCTAATAGTTGGGACTCCTAGCCGTAAAATCTGCAATGTCCCTCTTTATGCCATTCCACCAACAGACTTCCTGTTGGTCACAATACATCTTTGTGGCACTGGGGTGAATAGAATACTAGAACTATGAGCCTCTACCAAAATTTGTTGTCTCAACTTATCCACAACTAGAAAACACAACCGACCTTGATAGCGAAGCACACCATCCCTCACTTGGGAGAAAATATCTACTCTCTGCTGATGGACTGCACCCTTCAACTGAAGCAAGATAGGGTCACTATCTTTCTTCTCCTTCACTTCAATCACTAAAGAAGATTCTAGCCTATTTTGAACTATCACACCACCATATGCTGAATTTATAAAGCGAACCCCTAATTGAGCAAGCATATGAACATCCCTAGCTAATTCCTTCTTTCCTTCTTTCCTTCTTCAACCTATGACACACTACCCATGGACAACCTGCTGAGTACATCAGCAACTATATTGGCCTTACCCAGATGGTAAAGAAATATCACATCATAGTCCTTAAGAAGCTCAAGCCACCTCATCTGACTAAAATTCAATTCCTTATGACTAAACACATACTAGAGACTCTTATGATTGGTAAACATATCCACATGAACACCATATAAGTAGTGTCTTCAAATCATAAAAGTAAAAAGCACTGCTGCTAAATCAAGGTCATGAGTCGGGTAGTTCTTCTCATAAACCTTACCACGCTGCATCAGAAAACAACCCAAACAAATCTAGATGCATCACAATACACTACAAAGCCATCTAAACCCTCTAGTTGATCCATAACTGAAGCTGTTGTCAACCAAGTCTTCAATTCCTGGAAGTTCTTTTTATACTCATCAGACCACTACATCTTAAGATTTCTAAGTCAACCTATTTAATGGGGAAACTATAGATGAAAACCCTTTCATAAATCTCTTATAACAGCCGACCAAACCCTAAAAGCTCCTGATGTCTGTCGGGGAAGTGGGTCTAGGCTAGTTCTTTACTGTCCCTATTTTTTGAGAATCTACTTGAATACCTTCCTTAGATACTATATGACCCAGAAAGTCAATAGAATGCAACCATAATTCACACTTAATGAACCTAACAAACTATTAATGATCATTGAGAGCTTACAGCACAACCCTCAAATGGTTTGCATGCTCTTCCTCACTCTGAGAGTAGATAAGAATGTCATCTATAAACACAATGATGAAAATATCTAAGTATTGCTTGAATACCCTATTTATAAAGTCCATAAAGGCTGTAGGAGAATTCGTTAGTCCAAATGACATAACAACAAATTCATAGTGACCACACCGTGTTCTAAAGGCTGTCTTCAGAATGTCACATTCTCTAACTCTGAGATGATGATAACTGGTTGTGAGGTCAATCTTGGAGAAGTAGCTAGAACCCTGTATCTTTTCAAACAAGTCATCAATCCTAGGGATGGGATACTTAATCTTGACTGTGACCTTTTTCAACTGGTGGTAGTCGATACACATTCTGCGGGAACCATCTTTCTTATGCACTAAGAGGACTTGAGCACCCCATAGAGAGATGTTGGTCCTGATAAAACCTTTGTCTAAAAAGTATTTCAACTATTCTTTCAATTCTTTAAGCTCTACTGGAGCCATTCTATAAGGAGGAATAGATATAGGTTATGTATCTAGGAGAAGGTATCCCAAAGTCAATATTTCGTTAAAGAGGGACTCCGGGCAGATCCTCTAGAAAGACTTCAAGCATTTTACCTACTTTAGGAAATGGCTAGAGAGATGGAGTTTCAGACTCAGAATCCATAACCCAAGATATAAGATAGACATACCTCTTAGAGATAATTTTCCTAGCCTTGAGATAACATATGAAATAAACCTTCGGTGATTAAGGGCTACCCTGCCTATCTAATATAGGCACACTAAGAAACTAAAAACTTACAACTTTGGTTCTGCAGTCGATTGAGGCATAATAAGCATGTAGTCAATCCATGCTAAGAATGATGTCAATATCTATCATGTCTAATTACACTATGTCTGCTGAGGTGACTCTATGAAGGATTGAGATAGGGTAATTTCTTGTATACATCTAGAACCGACTCACCTACTGGAGTGGATATATAGAAGGTTTCTAGGAGTTGTTCAAGACTGACTCCAAACTTGCAAGAAATATATGGGGTAACAAAAGAAAACAAAGCCCCTAGTTCTAACAAAGCATAAACATCAATAGAGAAGACTTATAAAATACCAGTGACTATATTAGGTGAGTCCTCCTAGAGATAGCATAGTATAAAGATGATTTTGGCGTTGACCACCACCAATGCCAAAAGTGGCATCCTGTTGAGCTGTACGACATGCTGGAGCTTCTTGAGTAGCACCTTGAGTCTTTCAACATCCACTGTTCTGAATAGATAAGGGGAATTCGTTAATACAATAATCCATCTTTATTCCTCCAAAACATCCATATGAGCTATAGCAACACTCCCAAGGTGATTTTTGCGACAATTATTACAAATAGGGTAAAAAGTCCCTTTCATAACATTGATCTGAGACCGAGAGCCTGGTGCCCTACCTACATGATCCTAGGTCTAGATTCCTGGGTAAGAGCACTAGCTGATGATGACACTCATTCTGATGACCTCTTCTAAAATAAATACTAAGTCCACCTCTAGACCTCTGATGACTGAAATCCAAATCCTCTATCCTAGCCTACTTGTTCTCCCTTTCCCATTCCTTTAGTTTATCTTCCTCAATCCGCTGAGAATGGGTCATGAGCCTAGAGATTTCCTTCTCTCTTAACAACATAGTTGTCCTGCATTCTTTCTTCACCATGTAAGATACACCAGAAACAAACTTACTCATTTTATCCCTCGGCTACACCACCACAGCTGGAGCATACCTTGAGAGTTGATTGAACTTCAGCCCATACTTTTGGACTGACATCGACCTTACCTCAAATTCATGAACTCTTTATCCTTATCCTCTCACAACTCCATTGGGAAGAACCTATCCAGAAAAGCCTCGACGAAGCACTCCCAAGTCATAGGAGATACATTCTTGCCCTTACCTTCCTTCCACTGAGTGTACAAAATGTGAGCCACATCCTTGAGATGGTAGGAAGATAGCTCAACACTATCAGTACAAGTCACCTGCATCACCTCTAGAACTTTTAAAACCTAATCAATGAAATTTTGCGAGTCCTCACCAACATTAGACCCCAAAAATTCTTGCAAATTTATATAGATAAAGTCTCTAACTCTGGAAATAGCTGCCCTACCATTTGGGTTAGTAGGAATAGGAGCATGCTGGTTAGCTTGAGCAGGACAACTTGTCCAACAATTAGATGACATTCCTAAACTCAGCATTTGTGACCTCATGGTCTGGAACTGGAGGATTAGTATTTCAGGTATTACCTCTGTGAGGAAGCATGATCTGAAATGCATAAAGAATGGATTAGAGAGAAAAAATAGACTAAACTCTATCGCACAATAATGAACATGAAAGAAGTGAAGTTTTTCCTACAACGTCTCATAGCCTCAACCTCATAAGTATGGCTTTCTTCAAACTCATGAAAAGGACATTACTTAATGTGGCTTTCAGACATCCTAGGACTCTTGAACCTGATGCTTTGATACCAACTTTATCATGCACTGGGGCTACCCCCTGGACGTTATATGGGACCTAAGACCACAAATAATCCCAAGCTAACCCTTGGACTTAGAATGACTTAAACATAAATAACATAATATTGAGCAAAAGCATAACTAGAGTAATGATCAAATCGAAAATAGATAACATGAAGTCTCGAAATAGAAATTCGAAAACCATAAATACCAACTATACAACTGTGTCTGAAAAAGCCTCAATAACTAATAAGATAAGTTGCTGGGATAAGATCCATAGCTAACTTTAAGTACTTAAAAGAAGGTCATGAGACTAGACAAAACTCATAAAAAGCCCTCGAATGATAAGGACTCACCAACTCTGACTAGAAATCCTATTAGGTCTAGCCACGAGTCTGGGAGCGAGCGACTGAATCTATATCATAATAAGATGCAACACAAAATAAGTATGCAACTAGTACTACGGAATGTAATAAGTATGGAGCTATGCATGAATCATAGTAAAACATACTTAAAAACATGTTTAAAATATAAAGCATATAATAGTAGTAGAAATTTGTAATGCAATGACTAAAGGAAATATCATAACTGAAAACATATTTATAGTCATAAATCATAAGTAGTAAATGTGGAACTTAAAAGCAAAAAGAAATATACATTTAAATACTTGATATCATTTTTATGGGAGATTTTGGTAATCGACATAGACCGGTGAGCTATATGAAATCTAACTTCTGTAGTACCCTAGTTGGCAGAGCTGTCTGTATCTTTTCAGGGTACAAGATCATATTTACAATGGAACCACTATCATTTGCCCATTGGGCCAAATAACCTATGTTGGCAATGTAGTTCTAGACTTGGATTATCTGGAACCCTCGTTAGCTCAATGCTAAATACTACTCCCAAAACATACATATAACTCTTACATATTGTGTGACATATCTGGATGCCAAAATTATTCATAATTCATGGATAACATATTTGGATGCAATATTACTCATAAAAATATAATTCTTGAAGATATAGCATAGCACTAGTTTGAAAATATACTTTTACTATATTTCATACTTGAGGAAACTAGGCATGCTATTTCATAAATACTTGAGGTCATGTTATCTAAACATGCTAATTTTGCTTGAAAATATGTAATAAATATCAAATCATGCTAAATTTATTCTCAAATAATGGGTTTATGAAATACTTGTAGAAGCTCATGCTAAATTATGCATAAAGGATTAGAAAGTATATTACAATAGGAGTAAATCACTTTCATAGGAAAGTTCATGATTGGGTAAGAACCCTAGTTCTCAATTTCATAAAATTCAAAGTAAAATCATAGGTTTTGGGTATAAGGATGGAAAAAGACCCTTATAGAATACCCACATACTTGAACTCGAAGTTTTCTTAACTAGATTCTTGAAGATGGAGATTTGGAGAAGGAACCCTAGTTTTTGGAGCTTGAGAGAATTGATTTTCTTTTCTTCCCTTAGAACTTGATTGAGTGAATGAATGAAGAATCTAAGTGTGAGTAAAAACCCTTTAATTTTGCCTAAAATTAGTTAACTTAGGAGTTAAAGAAGTAGAGAATTACAAAAATACCCCTAGGAATTAAATCTGAAAAACTATTAAAATACTAGGCTCAGGCTTTCATGGGCACTAATCATGGCCCGTAGAATGAACCAAGACTCATGGTTGGTGGTTGTGGTTCCTTGTCAAAATTGCATTATGCGGGTCTAATTTCACAGGCGAGATCCACGACTTGTGGAACTTTCCATGGCCCATGGAAAACTTTCATGATTTTTGGGGAAGAATGTTGACCCTAAGGTCTTACTCCATGAGCGAAACCATGGACCATGGTGTGATACACAACTCGTGAAACCCTCTCATGGTTCGTACCTAGAGGTCAGTCTGTAGGGATATTTCCATGAGTCTTGTCCTTGGCTTGTGGTTCAATCAATAGCTCATGGACTTGGTCCATGGACTTAGTTCTGAGTCCTGACAGTTTACACTTATGATTTAAGGACAAGTTCCTAGCTTAGAATTTTTGGAGTGTTACAGGATGCCTGGTATCCCTCTTATTGTATGAAAGGGTGCCGATAGCTACATACCAAGGGGAGTTATATCTTTCCTAAGCTCCTAGTGGCTGGCCAGGAAAGGGTGCTTGGCCTATCTTGCTTACATTCGTTATACTAGTGCCACCACACCTTTACTTGAGTCAGTTTTGATAGTTTATAAGTATTCATATGTGTTTCCTCTAATCTACCAGGTCTTTCTCCTGATCATGATATCGACTTTGTTATTGATATTGAGTCGAGCACTCAACCTATTTCTATTATTCCATATCAGATGGAACCATTCGAATTGAGATAGATGAAGGATCAACTCCAAGATTTGTTAATTAGAGGGTTCATCAGACCTAGTGTATCTACATAGGGTGCTCCTGTTCTGTTTGTGAAGAAGAAGGATGGGTCCATAAGTATATGTATTGACTATAAGCACCTCAATAAGGTGACCATTAAGAATAAGTATCTGATGCCGCATATTGATGATTTGTTTGACCAGCTATAGGGTGCAGTTGTTTTTTCAATGATTGACTTGAGATTCGGGTATCATCAGTTGAGGATTAAGGCTGCCGATATCCAAAAGAGTGCTTTTACAACTTGATATGGCCATTATGAGTTCCTAGTCATGTATTTTGGGTTGTCATATTCACCAACAACCTCTATGGAGTTGATAAACCATGTGTTAAGAGCCTACCTTGATTCTTTTATTATTGTGTTCATCGGCGACATTCTGGTATATTGAAGGAGTAGAGAGGAGCATAAGCAGCATTTGACAGTCAAAATTCAGACCTTGTGAGACCATCAGTTATGTGTCAAATTAACTATGTGTGAGTTTGGGCTTGAGTTTGTGGCATTCTTGGGGCACGTAGTGTCCAAGGATAGGATTATGGTAGATATAGCGAAGATTGTGTGTCACGACCCTATTTCTCAAGTCATGATGGCACCTACAATACCCCAGTAGGCAAACCAATTCTCGCAGCCCAGAACGGTTAGTAATGGGCTACTACCTAACCAAAACGCACCAGCAAGCAGAAATAAGCGAAAGCAAAGCTCGAATATAAATACATAAAGGAAACTACACCAACCCCAAGACTTGGTATCAATAGTACAAAAGCTTCTATTAGGATACAAGTGCTAGTAGTAACAAAATACAACATAAATTGCCTCTGAAAGTACAAGGAGCAACAGTACAACAGATGAGATGTAGACAAGCCCCGACCGTCAAGCGCTCACCCTAGTCTCAAAGATCCAAAAGCTGCACGAGTCTCCAACGTGATCAACGGCGAAAGCTCAGCCAATATCTGCACAAAAAAGTGCAGAAGTGTAGTATGAGCACCAACACCATGGGTACTCAGTAGGTATCATAGGCCGACTGAGCGCATATAAGATATAAAAGCATTAAGTAACAGATAGCAAGAAAGCAGTCACTGAGGCAATAAGTAAGGCACAAGGAGCTAGCACAAATCATCCATAATCAAGAGCTTCAAGTAACACATGCTAGCACAGAGATACAATTACATAGAATCACAGGTGAAGGAAAGGAGAACACACCTGGAGTCCTTGCACAATAATATAAGTAGAGAGAGAGTTGAGAAAATAGCGGTATACCGGTAACCTCAAGTTGAAGGAGAAGACGGAGAGTAGTCTAACATACTCAAAATAGAATCAACCAGTATAACGAAATCATAACACCAATCCAATCATATGATATCATAACTAGGGAATCAACTCACAAGTACAACCCTAGGATGAAAAAACTAGGCCACAATAACCGAGAGATACTGCTCAGCTTCCCACAAGAATAGAACCAGAGTCTCACACTCTGCTCAGAAGGCCACACAAAAGTTCCACAATAATATAAGACTCCAAAACCCTCTCAATAATCAAAAATCCCACAACCAAAGCCTCAACAGGCTAGCCATCACTAATCTTTCAAGAACCGGGTTCCAAGACAAGCTCTAAATAAAGACAGGAGTAAATATAGTCTACCTACAGTTCCAACAGCCGCCCATACAACCGAGGAACACAATCAAGTGAAAGCAAACCCTCTGGCAGCCTATACTACCGGAGCGTACACTGAATACACAGCAAAAAAGGGTGGAATCCAATACATGATATAATATGATATGAAATAGAACCTCTGTATGTACCTCCTCCGGTGCCAATCGGGCCCAGCATGCAGGTTCCATGGAAGGACTAATCCTATATACCTTTACTCCACCGTATACCCTTCCCTTTGGTGCACGCAGCCCGAAGCTCCAAGCCCGGAGCGGCAAGGTCCATGGAGGTCCCCGACCCCATACTAAAACACAGTATCAAGACATGTCATCCGGAATCAAGTCCGGGATCAAGATAGAGACCCAGTCTCAAATAAGCATGCCCAGACCCCGTCCAGGACTAAAGTAGTAGAAAATGCCTCAAAACCCCTCCAATGGTGCCCGGCATAACCGGGTCTAAAACTGTAGTAAATCAAGTCTAGTGCTCCGCCCTGCAGAGATTAGTATTAGTAATAAGATCAAGTCTGGTGCTCTACCCCGCAGAGACTAGTATCAGTAATAAAATTAAGTCTGGTGCTCTGCCCTGCAGAGACTAGTACCAGTAATAAAATCAGTGCAAAAACATCCAAAAATCCCCTTTTTTATCATCAACAGTACCAAAAAGGGCCCAGGGCCATGCAGATTTAGGAAAACTGATATTAGTGGCTCGCAGCCAAAACTGTAGTAAAACATGCAGGGGAAAACCTTTTTAAGGGATGATATGCTCGCACACAAATATAAAAGTATCCAAATGGCTCACAACAATTCCTATCAGCCCTGCACAGGCCTAATAGCTACTCAGCAGACATAACCAGCCTAAAAGGATCATCTCTATGTCCGGGTCTCGCGGACATTCCCCAATAACCCACCATCTATGTTCCAGAGTCAATATAAAGCCACACAGAACCACAAGGGTAATATACAATACTATGCGAATGCTACAAACATTGCATGAAATAACGGACGAACAAGGTGGACAAGGTCTGGGGTACCAACCTATAATAACCCACCCAAAGATGTTAATTAATGCAGTTATATCCTATATACGCAGAGTCTAGGTAGGAAAACATAACCTACCTGTCATCCGATGACTAGCTGCGGGAACGACATCGTCCAGACTCGAACAGCTCCAGGAATCTTCAAATCACAAAAGAATAATTTTAACTGAAGCCCCAAAGGCGTCTCTATGAAGCCTGACCAACCAAGGTAATGGAACAATTGCTAGAATCAACAAGGCTACAAGAACGAGCCATAGCCATTTGATAAGGTGTTAATGTCACACTCGTGACCAGCCAACTCCAAAAAATAAAATGAGGCCAATAACAATAACAAATGGAAGCTAAATCCAACAACAATACGTTAACCACATCTCCAAGGAGCGACGAGCTCCCGAGGCACTATTTCAAGGAGTACTTCACGTTTGTCCAATCCAATCACTATCGTATGTGATCCCAAAAAGAATCGCACAATTTCCCAATCCCTCCAACACCTTACCACAACAGAACATCACAACAATAACCAAACTTAAAAAGATAAAGGGGCTGTCCAAAGCCACAAATCCAAAATACCACTTCGTGGCTCAGAAATCCATAAAATAATACTAGAACATATAATAACGAAGGAGGGTCATAGGAGGAAGGTTACCTCGACAAAAAGCATTGAAATACCAAGCTAAACATTCTGTTATAAGGACCCACCACGAGCTGTAACAATATACGACAAGAAAACAAGACAAACATGCCGATAACAATAAGTTCTCCTCGGAATTGATTCTAAAGCTCAAATTAAGAATGAGTCAAGGATTTAGAACCCTTACCTTACGATAATCAAATGATCATACCATAAAAATATAAGTTCCACGAGCTGCCTCCTTGCAGTAGCAACAAAGGGAGCCAAAACGATGAGAAAACTATACCACGACGATGAGCTCGTGACGTAGAGCAACTTCCGTTAAACTTCCGAATTGAAAAGATCAAGGTCCATGGATTATTTCTATGGTTTATATCTGATTTTGGAAGGTTTTGGTCTGTTTTTGTGGGTTTAAAACGAAGGAGAAGCTGATTTATAAAGGCAAACCGACTTAGGATGCGGGCCCCACCTTGACGTGTCTGCTTGCGCGGTCTTATGAAAACGTGAATATCTCTCTATTCTGAAGTTGTATGGATGAACGGTTTAGTGCGTTAGAAACTAGACTCGTAGACCTTCGATTTGGTATATTTGGGGACCACTAAATATTTATAGATAGGGAGAACTACTCCAAGACATTTAACCCAAATTTGAAGAGAATTCCTTAAAGGAATTTACAATAACTTTTTCAGACTTTTGTTTCGCAACTTGCTTGACTTCAAAACTTATCATACGACCATTTTTCCATTACAATACCTCATAACACATCCTTCTTATTATATTAGACACTATTAATCTTACCCCAAAGGCACGGGTTACTATAAACCTTCCAAACCAGCGAGGTGTTACACGAGGCATTTCTTTAACTCAAACTTTCGAGTAAGGAATTCCTTTGACCAAGAACCTTGATTTAATTCTTTGATATTACCAAGAATATTGTCGAAAGTCAACAATTTCAAAAGTTGAAGCTCTAAAATGAGGAACGGCCATAAAGACCAAACAAACGGCCCAGGCACCGAACTACTGGTCCCGACAAGTCATAAATGACTTGGGCCACTACAAGTAAGCTTTAATGGTACAAGAAAGGTGAAAACGTGTAAATGACCGGAAGGGTCATTACATTGTGGCAGTTCATGATTGGGCTAGGCCTACTTCTTCTATCAAGGTTCATAGTTTTATAAGGTTGCCAGTTACTATAGATGGTTTGAGAAGTGATTTTCTTCTATAGCAGCTCCATTGACTAGATTGACTTAGAAAAATGTCCCATTCCAGTAGTCTAACAAGTGTGAGGCGAGTTTTATGAAACTTAAGGCCTTATTGACTTCAGCTTTTATTCTTACTCTTTTTGTCAAGGGACAGGGGTTTACTATGTATTATGATGCTTTTGAAGTTGATTTGGGTTGTGTACTGATGCATCAAGGCTGAGCTATTGCTTATGCTTCCAAATAGCTGAAGGTTCACGAGAGGAA
This sequence comes from Jaltomata sinuosa, assembly GCA_003996215.1. Taxonomy (NCBI): domain Eukaryota; kingdom Viridiplantae; phylum Streptophyta; class Magnoliopsida; order Solanales; family Solanaceae; genus Jaltomata; species Jaltomata sinuosa. The sequence goes on from QJPP01003036.1 coordinate 82,982, forward strand.
CTACCCCACCTATGGCTTGGAGTTAGCAATTGTAGTTTTCGCGTTGAAGATTTGGAGGAAATATCTGTATGGCATGCATTGTGAGATATTCACTGACCATCATAGTCTTCACTACATTTTCAGACACAAGGACCTAAATTTGAGGCAACACAGGTTGTTAGAGCTACTGAAGGACTATGACATATTGATTCTCTATCACATGGGTATGGCAAATGTGGTAGCGGATGCCTTGAGCTTGAAGGAAGTTAGCATGGGTAGCTTGGCATTCTTTGTAGCGGAGAAGCAACCTTTAGCTTTGGATATCCAGTCCTTGGCTAACACGTTGGTCAGAGTTGATATTTCTGAGTCAGACCATATTTTTACTTGTTTTGAGGCCAAATCTTACTCCTTGGAGTAGATTCGAGCACAATAGTTTGATGATATACGATTATAGATCATTCACAATAAGGTGTTGAGCAGCGAGGCTAGGAAGGAAAACTTATATTCTAAGGGTGTTCTGAGGATCGAGGGTCGTATCTATGATCCTGGAGTTTGTGACCTAGTCAGGTTGATCTTAGAGGCCGCCCATTGTTTTAGGTATTCCATTCATCCTGGGGCAACTAAGATGTATCGTGAATTGTGAAAAAACTACTGGTGGTGTAGGATGAAGAGGGATATGTTTATGATAGCATGACAACGTCTTGACGTGTAGATTATGTTTATGATAGCATGACAACGTTCTAAGGCTATTTAGAAGAGGAAGGCACATGGTTAACGATTCATGCTTGTAGTTTGGGTCTGAGGTAAGTTATGATTTTTTTTAGACCTGGATTAGTTAGATTTTATATTATATAAGTTACTTGCACATTAGGATAAGTTTTAGGTTAGAACTAGGCTTAAATCCTATTTTTTGCTTAAATGTGCCATTTTTGGGAAAGTAGAGTAGGTTCATTCATACTTACCCTTAGCTTAGGAGCTTGTAGCTTTGCGCTGGTTATACTAGAATTCTTAGTGTATTTTAAGGAGGTTTTGGAGGTAGAATAGGTACTTCTTTTTATTTTTGTATTTAGTTCAATTTCTTCCATTTATATTTACAATTATTGGGTAACTATGGGTCCGCGGCTATAGCTTTGGACTGGACGAAGTCCCAGGTAAGTACCTTGTTTGGAGGTTCCCCTTACCCTATCTTTGGTGTATACTTCTGCATTTACTTGGGTGTTGTACTATATATATTCATTCTTAAGATCATGAACTTGGCACATAACTGGGTTTTCTAAAAAAGAATGGTTGGTTTCCAAGTTTAAAAGAGGTTTTTCACTTTTACTATGCATCTCGAACTTTAAAAAGGATTTGTAATAGTTTACTACTGATTTCAGATTTAAAAGATAAAACACCTCCCTTTTAATTGATTTATATTCTGTGGAGGGCGCTTTTACTCATTTCATGTCCGATGTTAGGATTACATACTCATATTACCTTTTTGCATGTTCGAGGTTTGGATTCTTGACTCAAATTTACTTATTGCATGTCCCATGCTATGATTCCAGACTCAAATTTTTAATTAATGTTTGTCTGATGATAGAATTCTGGACTTATGTTGCATCGGTCGAATACTACACCGCATCCATCTCATGCTGCACCGCATTGTATGTTGATTTATTCTGCTTTAAATAATTGATTTCCTTATTGTTATTATCTTCACGATCTATCAGATTATGGTTCTTTTTAGTTGATAACTAGATTTAGGTGGACCACTGTAGCTAGCTTACTTTTATGTATCTTATAATGTATATTATCTTTCTAAGCTCGGTCGGCCTATGATACCTACTGAGAACCCTGTGTTTTAGTACTCATACTACTTTCTATATCTTTTTATGATATAGTACCTATTATGAGCCACCCTCAGTGACCATCCATTTGTTTGTTGCCAGCTGTTGTTCAGATTGTGGTAAGCTCCCAGGTGTTTGGAGACCTTTAATGCTTTATTTGTGCTATTTTGTATATATTTTGTACTTTTGATAGATAGTGTGTATTGTATAGCTTAATTACGTACTTTAGGTTCTCTTATACAGGTGACACCAGGTCCAGGGTTTGTTTCTGTATATGTTGTCTTTCTTGGTCTCTCTGTAGGGCCATTTTTGTATATTTTGTACGGTTGGTATATATCTATACTTTTGCCCCCTATCTGACTATGTTTTCTTTTCTGCTTCCCTTATTTAAATTCTTAGTTGTATTGTCGTATTCTCGGGTTAGCATGCCTACTGGGGTATTTTAGTAGGCGCTACACAACCTGATTTTGGGTCGTGACAAGAAACTAACCTAGAAATCTCAAGTATCGACAGTGTAAAGGTGAAGATAATAATAATAATGAGAATAGTACAATCAATATAAGAATACAAGGAAAATGCATTGCAATATTAAATGATACGGTGCAGGATGTGGCCAATGCAGAAAAGTAAAAACCCGAGATGATCCCTCGGGTCCCCCAGAATCTTACCACGGAATCATCAACATATGCAATAAAGTAAATAACCTTGATATGTGCTCCTTGGGCCGGCCATAATCTTACCTCAGACTTATCAACAAAAAGTAAATGAAGAAATAGTCTGAAAACGTCCTTTGGACTGAATATAAAAGGTGATACAGTTTTGTCACTCCGAAATTATTAATAGAAACAATACAATCCTTTCTATACTTTGAAAATCATGGCAAAAAGTGAAGAATTCTATTTAAAAACGAAAACCAATGTTTTTCCTTCAGAGCATAATCTATGTATTTGCATGTATGAATATATGCGTGCCATCCCAAGGAATTTCATATGTAATAACATGTATATATATATATATATATCAAATAGGGTTAATACCCCCTTCAAACAAACCGTACTAACATATAATCGTGCAGAATCCAAACCACGACCTCGGGGCCACAGCAACACAATAAAAGGGATAAATTGAAAGAAGCAACAAGCGTAGAAAATCAACGATAAAAAGATGACTCTACAATGAAATTGTCTTTTAAGAATTACAAAAATTCACTAACCAACCATACTAAGTCTACGAGCAACCTAAATTAAGGTTTAGCTGGAAATACTATTCTACAGTCCCGAAAATTGCAAAATATTCAGAAAATAGTTAAAGCCTAATTCTACCCTACAACCTAACCCTAGAATTCATGATATCTATAAAATATACTATGTACTTGAGAAAAGTCTAAAGAAGGTTGACCATAACCAATCTTTGATCCAAACCACAATCACAAACCATCACTCGGGAGTCTTTCCCTTTTGTAGTGTCTCGAATTGCTGCCACACTATTACAAACATGTTCTACAAGTCAAGATAGGACTAACGACACCTATATTACTATATGGAATTTTGGGCCAGAAATAGGGTCGATTGATACCCATAATACTATAAGGAATTTCGCGGCAGAAATTAGGTCAAAAATCGACCCTTGGGGTCCCATCAATGAAAATAGAAAATAAACTCTGCAATTATTCTCCCTACGAAGTAAGGATTGCTTGCCCTAAAATTTGGCAAAAATGGGAGTGAATTCGGACCTCAAATAGTCGAAAAAAGATCACTTTAAAGATGAAGGAAAATCATGCAATTAGAACCCAATTTCAAGAACGAAACATATATTAAAAGCTTAGACACATAATAGAATGAGAGGGCGAAGAGAATATCTCGAATGCACATGAAATTGTCAAGAATTGGTGAAAATCCCACTTAATCAAGCTCTATTCTTATAGAGGAAATGTTCAACACTTAGAGAAAAATGAAGAAGATGATCCCTTTGAATACAATGATCGTCTCTCCTGCAGAAAATTCATCACAGGAGTGATGGCGCCAGAGCGGAGAAATGTCCACAGAAGCGGAGGTCAACAATTTACTCCACCTCTGCATGAGCAGCCATGACCCCGGAGGAGCAAGCTCGCAACTATTGAAAAACCATGCAGGAGCAGAGCTGGGAGCATAGTTCTCCCTCCGTAAGAGTGACTCCAATTTGCAGCATCGGCCAAGCTCCACAAGAGCGAAGGATGCTGACGTCACCAACCATCGCTGGTGTAGCTCTTTAGATACAATCCAAGCTCTAACAAGAAAGCAAGTCCCTGATCGAACCCTCGAGGTTTATTCGGAGTCCCGTGAACACAAACTAAACATGCTACCTAACTGGAAATGGCATTCTGGATTAAGAAAAATCATTGAAATGACCAACAAAGGACATATTAATAATGTTTACCAAAGTCAACACTTTGTCAATTTTGCATAAAAATTACCCAAGTACCCAAAACGAGTCTGAAAGCCTCTTGACCCAAACCAAAGGTCCTACTAGCCCAAAATCCACACTTCGGAGCTAAAATCACTAACAGATAGTTCATTCGATCCCATTTACTCAGAATATTAACCAAAGTCAAACATTTAAACTTTAAAAGTTCAAAACCGAGAAACTCTATTAAAACCCGACAGAATATCTTGGGAAGCATTCAACCCATCCCAACCAGCCACATAAGCAGTGTAAAAGCTATGGGAAGTTTCAAAATAGTAAAAATACATGAAAAAGAGAAAATGACCATGAGGGTCATTACAACATCCACTACTAAAAGAACTTTTATCCTTGAAAGTTAGGGAAAAGAAGGTACCTGAAGCCTCAAAGAGGTGAGGATATCTTGTCCGCATGCCAAGCTCGGTGTCCCAAGTAGCCTCCTCGATTGGATGGTGCCTTTACTGAACCTTAACTGAAGGAACCTCCTTAGACCTCAACTTTCTTACCTGCCTATCCAAAATAGCAACAAGCTTCTCCTCGATAGCCAAAGACTTATCCAATTGAATTGATTCCACCTAAAGAATGTGAGACTCATCCAGAACATACCGTCTCAGCATAAAAACATGGAAAACAAGAAGAACATTCGATAAAGCTTGAGGAAATGATAACTCATATGTTACCTCCTCAATGCGATGCAAAATCTCAAAATGGCCAATAAATGTAATGCTTAGCTTTCCCTGCCTCCCGAACCTCGCCACGACTTTCATGGGTGACAAACGAAAGAAACCTCTATAAACAACAATAAACTCCAAGTCTCGCACCCTCAGAGTAACATTGTTGTTTTACCTACTCTGGGCAGTAGGAAGTCTCTCCTGAATAACTATCACGACCCAAACTAGGGGAGTAGTGACTGGCACCTTGGGCCCAACTTGATCGAGCAAACCAACAATATCGGTGGGCCTCTAGGCCAAAGTCAAACAAAATGAAATACTACAGGAACCAACTCGAATATAACAAAAGTATATTGCAAGGCCAACTAGGCCGCAATTGACTACTAAACTGACAACAGATGGCTACAAGCCTCTAAGATGAAAAACTACTAATAACATGTCTGAACAGCGCCCCTACATACCCATCAACTATACCAAAACAAAATAAAACTCTAGACTTATCAACTTCAGGAAAATGGAGCATACCAACCATTAGCTAAACTCAACCACATATAACGAGGACCACTGTCTACCTGATAACCTGCATGCATGAAAGAAATGCCCCAGGTAATGGAGAGGTCAGTACAAAAGAATGTACTGAATATGTAATGCGACAGAATAACAGAAACAACATAACTCAAAACTGAACCATAATATGAAGGAAGTTGAAATAGGAACAATACCAACATCCCAACCACCACCTGCACAAACAAAATGTCATCCCAATAATACCTTACCTTCCCCTATTCTAGGCTCCACAATAACCATAACCTAGGCCACACATCACCTTCAAAACTCAAGATACAGCTAACAAGAACAATTATAATATAAAAATGCAATACAAGGTGAAAACATAATACATAGGCTCAACCTGCGGAATAAACTCATACCTTATGGGAGAGAAATACACAAGGGAGGGCATGCGGAAAAATACTCACGCCTTGCAGGTCCTCATAATGCCATGGGCTCAACCACACAGAAAGTTCTCATACCTTACAGGTCTTCATAGAGCCACATGCTCAACTATGTAGATAGGTCTCACGCCTTGCAAGTTTTTGTGAGCTTTAGGGAATCTCAATCATAAAATGCAACACAACATAATACAATATGCAACACATAATACAATACATTCTTAATAAATAGCCCCCAAGTACTCAATAACCACCGTACCTCCTCTGCACCATAATCCTAATACCACGATTAACCTGACCATCACCATAATCTAATAACCAGAAATATATATACATCACCTCTTGCTTGCAACATAACATGAAACCGACACCACCGGATATGAGTTTTTTAACAAATATAATAACAACAATAACTAAGAGACATCGCACTATACTCTTTGGTAGCACGCTAAATACGAAGATTTAAAATCTTAAGGAATCATGCCAAAAAAGAAAGAAATAGCCCTTACATACCTAGAATCTGAGCCCAAATAACTTGAAGTAGATAATTGATTTTTTTTTCGTGATTGAATATATTGTCAAAAACGGTTTTTTCCGATTAGGCCCCTATAACGTAATACATATATAGAGAGAAGATAAGAAGGAACATAATTGCATGTGTTTGTTTCCCAATAACCACAATACAAATATATACAGAAATAATAAGCGCCAATCCATATCTTTAAAGACAAAATAGTAAAGCGTCAAGGTGCTATATATAGAACTAGTTTTTGAATGAAAATAACTATTGTAATGAATATATATATATATATGTGTGTGTGTGTGTGTATATATATATAAAATATTAAAACATATAGGTATGATTTGTCAAGTTCTATTTGATGCCACAACATTCAATAAAAAGGTAGTTGTTTACTCCCTCCACTTCAACGTGGAATGGAGGTGACACACCATAAATATTTTCATCACATTACGTATGTACTCGGGTAATGTATTAATTGAAAATAAAATAAATAGAATTTTTAAATATGTCATAATAATAGAGAATTATTTCAAATAAAACCTACCTCATATAATAATAATTTTTCAACATAACTAGACTCACTATCTCCGTTACCATATTAATAAATTATAAAACTCTTATAAAATAAATATATATATGAATAATATTGTAACTAAAGAATTTTTCATAAATATTTAAGACACTTTAAGAAGGCAATAAAAATAAAACATTCGGGGTGTTACATCCTTCCCTCCTTAGGAACATTCGTCCTCGAATGTGAAATAGAATACACGAGTAAGGCTAGGAAATTCTGAAATTTCCGGCAGAACCTTCTCTATACACCAAACTATGCCACACCTGCAAAACAGCCCAGAAAACAAGATAGATGCTACAAAAGGCCACTAGAATCTACCAAAAACTCATCGAACCCTACATAATCATCTAAATCACAAACTCATAACTGAAATGGAAACTTACCTCAAATGAAAACACTCATCCTCAAAAATGCTATGACATCATGAATCAAGATCGACCTTTTAAAAGATCTGACGATCGTGAATCTCTATCGCATGATTTTGATATTTAAACTCATAAGACTTAGCTTTACAACACGATCTGAAAGATGAAAGAAGGGTAACCAATTCTAAATTCCCCATAGCCTCCAGATTAAAAGTGTGGTGCATAACACACCCATAAGTAAGACTCTATTATACACGACTTATAGACTCCCTAGGACATGCCCATACTCTGATACCAAATTTGTCACGCCATAAACCAGGGGAGGCGCGACTGACACATTGTTCCCCACTTGATTAAGCAAACCAACAATATCGGTGTGCCGCTAGGGCCAAGTCAAAAAAATGAAATACAACAGGGACAAACTCAAATATAACAAAAGTATAACGCAAGGCCAACTAGGACGCAATTGACTACTATACCCACAACAGATATCTACCAGCCTCTAAAATGAAGAACGTCTAATAAAAAGTCAAGACAGGGCCCCGATATACCCATCAACTATAAAAAAATAAAATAAAACTCTAAACTTAACAACTCCAGGAAGAATGGAGTGTATCAACCATCAGCTGAACTCGACCACACATGATGAGGACCACTGCCTACCTGATTACCTGCAAGCATGAATGCAGCGCCTCACACAATAGAGATATCAGTACGAAAGAATGTACTGATACATAAGGCGACAAAATAAGCAAAATAACATAACTCAAAACTGAACCATAATATAAAGAAAGTTGAAACAGGAACAATAACAACATCCCAACCACTACCTGCACAGATACAATGTCATCCTAATAATACTTTACCTTCCCCTATTCTAGGCTCCACAACAACTACAACCTCAGTCACACATCGCCTTCAAAACTCAAGATACAGCTAACCAGAACAATCATAACATAAAAATGCAATACGAGGTGAAAAAAGAAAAAACATAGTCTCAACCTGCGGAATAAACTCACGCCTTATGGGAGAGCCATACACAAGGTATGCCATGCAAAAAAATACTCACGCCATCCTGGTCCTCATAATGCCATGGGCTCGACCACGCTGAAAGATCTCACATCTTACAGGTCTTCACAGAGCCACAAGATCAATCAGGAGTATAGGTCTTATGCATTAAAGGTTTTTGTGAGCCCTTTAGGCAATCGCAATCATAAAATGCAACAAAACATAATACAATATGCAACACATAATATAATACAATCTTAATAAATAGCCCCCAAGTACTCAATAACAACTGTACCTCTCCTGTACCATAATCCTAATACCACGATTAAACTGACAATCACCATAATCCAATAACCACAACCATATATACATCACCTCATGCTTCCAACTTAACTCGAAATTGACATCATCGGATATGAGTTTTTTAACAAAAATAATAACAATAATAACTGAGAGACATCATATAATACTCTTTAGTAGCATGCTAGATATGAAGATTTAAAATATTAAGGAATCATGCAATAAAAGATAAAAATAGCCCTTACATACCTAAAACACGAGCCGGAATAACTTGAAGTAGATAATTGATTTTCTTTTAGTGATTGAATATTTCATCAAAAATGATTTTTTTGGTTAGGCCCCTATAACGTAATATATACATAAAGAGAGAGAGAAGAAGAAGGAATATAACTGCATGTGTCTATTTTCCAATAACCATAGTACAAATATATACAGAAATAATAAGCGTCAATCCATATCATTAAAGACCAAATAGTAAAGTGTCAAGGTGCTATATATAGAACTAGGTTTTGAATGAAAATAACTATTGTAATGAATATATATATATATATATATATACACACACGTATCTAAATACAACCCACACCACTTGACTAACACAAAGGTGACTACTAAATTATTTAATATTAAAATATATAGGTAAGATGTGTCAAGTTCTATTTGATGCCACCACATTCAATCAAAAGGAAGTTGTTTACTCCCTCCACTTCCATGTGGACTGGAGGTGACACACCAAAATTATTTTCATCATATTACGTATATACTAGGGTATTATATTAATTTGTGCTAAAATAAATACAACTTTTTAAATATATCATAATTAATAAAAAATTATTTCGTATAAAACCTAACTCATATAATAATATTTTTTAACATAACTAGACATAATATCTCCGTTACCATATTAATAAATTATAAAACTCTTATAAAATAAATAAATATACGAATAAAATGGTAACTAAAGAATTTTTCATAAACATTTAAAACACTTTAAGAAGGCAATAAAAATATACTTTTTAAAAAAAAATTCCAATTCAAATCAATTTTTTTTCCACAGGCACTAATCCATAGATGGGACCTCTGCACTTGTGACCCAAAGATCTGCTAAGAATGCCAAACACCTGCTACCTTTCAAACTCTTTTCACGAAGAAAAGAGATCAATTACATAGAACCGGAATATAATCACCCTCCCACTAAAGTATATGCATTCCCTACATAGCCCCAGTCAATGTCTGAGCATGAAAGTCTAAAATAGCTTAATGAGAAGATAACCAACTCACTCCTAGAATGATGTCAAAATCTACCATGTTAAAGATTACTAAATCCGCCCAGGTTTTCCCCCCATAAACATACCAAGACAAGCACAACAAATTCTATCATCAACTGGAAAATCACCAACTGGAGAAGACACATGAATACGAAAATCAAGTAACTTACACATCATGTCAAACCCTACAGCAAAACTAGTAGATACATAAGAGAAAGTAGAACTAGGGTCAAATAAAATAGTGTCCATTCGGTCATAAACAAGAATAGTACATATGATTACCGCATCCGATGCCTCTACCTTGGGCCTGCCTAGAAAAGCATAAAAATGGGACCTATTACCCGCATGTGTGTCGCCCCTATCAGGCTGAGTGCCACTATGATCAGCATCACCATCACCTCTATTAGGATGGTTGCCACCTCTACATGCCTTGTGACCACCACGCCTACTCTACGGACGACCTCTACCATAACCATTACCTTATCTGTCGGCCAAAGTTAGAGCTCAGAAATCCTGGTGCTGGCCTGCTTGACCATCCTACCAATACCTAGGACAATTTCTTTGAATATGATTGCCTTCACCATACTCATATCAAACTTGGTCCAAAAGTGGGTCGTTATGTTGAGGTATAAGAAGTAAGATAACTACCAAAATCTTTAGATGGATGGATGGCCCCTGACGACCCTCAGCTGACACTTACATCAGAGATTGATAGGGAGTGCAGAGAACCCTCTGTGAACTCTAACCCCTAGAATACAAACCATAGAAGTTTCCCACTGTTTGAGACTTCTTTACTTCCACCTTTGCATAACTTTCCTATTTTACACACTCAACACTCTTCATAAACTCAATCACCTCCTAAAAGGACCTGCCGGAGTATACCATTTGTAGAGAGCTGAAATTTTGAGACCTGTGTTCAAATTTATTAAATGACAGATTTGTTCCTCTTTAGTATTTATCAGTAGCAGTGAATAATAGGACAGTGAATAAAATTGAGCATCATAGGCAGCAACTGAAGAACTCCCCTGCTCGATACTGGAAAACTCATCTCTCTTTATATACCTCAAAGTATGTGGGACATACTTCTCTAAGAACACTGAATAGATCTAATACCATGTCAATGGAGGTGACCCAGCAGCCCTACAGTCCACATATGCTCTCCACCATATCTTAGCATCACCCTGAAGATATAGAGGGATGAACTCCACTCGATACCTCTCAACTATCCCCATCATATAAGGTCACTCATGATAGTCAATGATAAACGTGTATGCATCCTCAAATTCAATACCATGAAAGAGTGAAGGATTCATCTTGAAGAACAAATAAGATAAATTATGTTAATCTCTGGTTATTGCTAGACCTGCTATATGTCTTGAGAAGATACCTATCTCTGAAGACTAATACATAAGAGGAGCTATAGTAGAAGTATGTTGCACTCTCAGATGCTGAACTACGAGAACTGTATGTGTAGCCCCAGTTCCTGTTAACCCACTCAAGAAGCTAAAAACCTGCTGACTCACTGCCAAATATGTCTGAATTGGTACTGAACCTCCCTGAACTTGTGTTGCCTTATTCTCCTAAACTTGTATTACTTCATCCTCTGCAGCCTCAAGAATATTCTCTTGTGGGGGAGTATATTTTTACCTCTCCCGTGCATGTATTGCCGCCCGAGCCTAGCCCCTAGTAGGCGCGGCTCTCTGTCCCCAGCCTCTCTCTCTCACTAACCACAACTTTAATACCTGGTTAGGGTACCTCTGCTCTTGCTCCTAATGCACATGTTCTCAATATTTGCGAGAATAAGAGTGAAATGGTCAGATACCAATTTAGATTGGCACATGATAACTTCTAAAGGTACTCTCCAATGAAAGATGTGGAAACCGTCATTTGCAAAATAATTACCCAATTTAAGAGTTGGGGTCAAATCCCACAAGGATTTGAACTAGATTAATTCATGTATTGTGTATCAAGTCACACTAAGCATGTATATTTTAAAAGATTTGCAATAAAGTAAGTTTGGGGATGTATGTAAACAAGTGATTTGAAATATGTGTAAGAAACAAGCAATGCAAACACAATTGATAAATAATAAAGTTTGGAGAATTAGGGGTGTGATTTCGTTGGGATGTTCAACCACAATTGGGTATAATCACTCAACTTTGAATTTATTACGGTATGGATAGCCTCGGTTTTTAGTATGCTAATTGTTTCTCAACCTCAAAGAATATTTACTTTTGATTCTATCGGACTCCAAAGCTCTAACAACAAACCAACAAAATAGCTTATGTGGGTTGAGCTATCTCTAAAGTTAATTCTTATATTGGAAACCCTAAATCCTTACCACGAATTCTTACCCAAATTCAATCCCTCTTTCTCAAGCAAGGTCAAATTTAGAGAAGTAAAGTAATGTTTTGCAACCATTACTTAAATAATTTCAAAACTCAAATAATTCAATAGATCCATATATAATAATTAATTCTAAGCAACAGCCAATCAAAATCTCTTACACCCATCATGCACACAAACCTAGATAAGAAATTAGCTACTCATAACTTTAGGAAATTAAATTATACCAATTGGGTTAGCTTCTATTCCTTCCATAATGAATAATTTGATTCAAGTCCAAGCTTTTTGTATTCAACAATGGAGTTTTTAGCTCAAGGAAGAAGAAGAACTAAGATTGTACTCTCTACTAAGTGTACTACAATACTAGATCCAAAGCTGGAAAATTATATGAGAATAATTATGCATAGATTCCGAAAAGACATCATTGAAACCCCCCAAACACGCTTGGAACTTCTGGACAAAATTACCCTTCGGGCCATTTGCGCTAGACCTATGACTTGCAGGTGCTGAGGTAACATTCTATTGGGTTGCTTCTAACGTGCATCTCACATGTGTTTCAGAGGTGAGGACTTGCGAAATGCAAGTCTCACGTATCTTTATGGCAGTGAGCTTTTTTTTTTCCTCAACTTGTAGCTCAGGCTTATTGCTCTCTTTCTTTGTATATTTAGGTCGAATCCGCTCTCATCACCAAATCCTAAAAATGCATGCACCATAAAATAATAAAGGCATAAAATTCTTCTAAATAGCATAAGATTGAGACAATAATTCATGCTTACGAGCTAAATAAGCTGGTAGATTACAAACCTATCAAACCCCTCAAACTTAAACTATTGCTTGTCCTCAAGCAAGACATTCACTAAGAAATGGATTGACTCAAGATTCAAAGACACAAGGATCATACTAATACTATTATGAGTCAACCAAAACAAATCAAAGAAAAAAACACAAAACAAAAGACTCAATCAAAAACACTAGTATCAATTGGTTCCACCACGAGTTCAAGGCAATCACAAATATTTCAAAGATCTTTTCATGAGATTTCACTTGTCCATTCAAAATTGGGGAAATTTTTCACTTAAAACAAGATCAAATAGCATTTTAAGTCAACAAGTCATTGACACTACACTTTCAAAGCTTTTCTCTATTTTCACTTAACAAATTGTTGCATTCATTCCCCTCAATTGAGGTCAAGACTTCACCTTTTATCCAAGGTTGTAATGCCACCCACAATCATGAATTTCATAGAAATAGGGATCATAAGATAGATCAAAAGATGCTCATGCTCTCAAAGAAGTTCAGGTGCACACACGTAGAACCATAGGCTTGTCCTTCATTTAATTTGTTTGAAATCACTAAGAACTTGCGTGTAACTATGAAGGTTAGGTTAAGGGAAGGATGCTATTTAGGATTAGTGACTATAACCTCCCTAACACTAACATTAGGCATTCAAGGATACCTCTCATCTCATTGATTTAACTTCACCTTATTTCTCCCTCTCACAACCTAAGTTTTTATCAAAGCCATTTCTCCCAACACCTTTGTTTTACTCTTTTAGCATTCACAAGGCAAGAAGTAGCACCACTCACTTCTTTTTCTTTCTTTCTTCCATATTTGGATAGATCCAAACACTCATAAGATTAGCAAAAGATTCTACCTCACATTGGATCTCATTTTCCTATTTGGGACATCATTACAGACACTCCCAAACTTAGAATGGATAAAGAGAGATAGCTTGTACCTCATTTTTCCGCGTTTGTTATTTCTTAAAGAAAATATTGTCCTTTCATGTCTATGTCTTAGGAAATAGCAACTTCCATGACAAATAAGCATGATAGCCTTCATATCTATCGAGTAGGATTTCCTTTCTGGTGATTGGACGTGGTGATCTTTGGATATGATGACCTTCGCAGTCGTTATGATTTAACCATCCCCATGACCGTTTGCGGCGTTCTCTTGAATGTGATAGTCTTCGCGGCTATTGGTAGTAGCCTTTGCATATGCCGTTGGGGTAAGTCTCATGCATCATCCGTATCGACGCGACTAACAGATATTCCCTGAATTTTCAGACTTTGGGTAATCTAGCACATCATCCGACTTTGGATAGAGGCAACTTACAGATATTCATTAAATTATCAGCTTTCGAGTAATCTTGCACATCATCTGACTTTGGACAGAGGCGGCTTACAGATGTCCTTCGAATTACCGGTTTTTTGGATAATCCTGCACTTTTATCCGATATTGGATGTAACTCAACTTATAGATTTCCCTTAAATTGCTAGCCTTTAGGTAGTCCTGCACAATATCAACGTGGATATGTCATGGCTTATAGATAACCCTTGGACTATCAATTTTTGGTAGTCTTGCACTTTATCCAATTTTAGATATTATTGTGACTTATGCATTACCCTTACACTTTTAATCTTTGGGTGATCCTGCACATTATCCAGTTTCAGATATCGCTGTGTCTTACAGATAACTCTTAGTCTGTCAAGTTTTGGGCAATCTTGCACACTATCCAGTTTCAGACATCGCTGTGACTTACAGACGACCTTTGGCCTTCTAATTTTAGGTGAGCCGATTCATTGTCCAACTTGGATGGCATCTTACAGACGTTCCTCAGACTATATGCTTTCAACCTTGGCAGCAAGTAATTTTTTATCATCAGGGGTTATAAGGCCTTTCCCACATGATCAAATATAGTTGCATCTTCTGGTGATCAGTGCTTTTGAATGAATAAGCATGCTTCAGTGTAAGACTTTGTTGTCTCACTGTGATAATAAATAGGGATGCATAAATATCCTCGATGTCAGACTCTGACGTATTATACGATATTGGATATAAATATGCTGAATGCCAGACTTGGCATAATAATAATAAGGAAGCAAATATATCCTCAACGTCAGACTCATCCATCTCACGCGATGTTGGATATAAATATGCTGAATGCCAGACTCCGTTGTCTTGGCATAATAATAATAAGAAAGCAAATATATCCTCAACGTCAGACTCCGCTGTCTCACACGATGTTGGATATAAATATACTGAATGCCAGACTCCATTGTCTTGACATAATAATAAGGATGCATAAATATCTGAGGCATAAATATGCATGTGCAAATATCCTCAACGTCAGACTATGTCGTCTTACGCGATCTTTGATATAAATTCTTTTGGGTTGATCTTGTGCACCAAGTACGACTTAGAGATGCCTCTGAATGTCATCCTCTTTGAAACTGGCTAGTAGAGGGAAATAATCTTTGCATCAAATGTGTATCTGTGGTAATTGAAGATGATGGTCCTTGTGACATGGTCCTTGTGACATGGTCCTTGTGATATGGTTGTTATGACATGGTCCTTGCGATATGGTATTTGTGACATGGTCCTTGTGACATGGTCCTCGTGACATGGTCCTCGTGACATGGTCCTTATTACATGCAAATATGATAATGACGTGGTTGATCATGCAATGGCATGTGCAACAGTTGCGGAAAATATCACCTTTGGTCTTTATTTTGTCATGTCGACTTCTTTGTGTGTACCTACACTCAAGGCAAATGATTAGTAGACACATCATCGCTCTTACTAGAGACCAGAGTAAAATTTGAAAAACATAAAAAACAACATTTATGAAGCAAATCAAAACAACTTTCATTTCAAATGTGAATGAAATGGTTGTACCCATTTCTGGGGACAACCATAAATATCATTTCCGAACATCGTCTATTCATGGTGATTTCTGATTTGTTGGGGATTGGCAGAGGATGTCATTGATCTCTCATTTTGAGATTGTCCACAACATCTTAATCTGCCTGGGGACTCGAGAATGCTATCGATCTCTCTTTATCTAGAAGATTTGTCTGTTCTAGGGACTTTTGCCTCTTTCAGCTCCTTCCCACCATTTTGGCTTTTGTTGCCAATTTTGAGGAATCTTCTCTTGTTGTGTTGCTTTGAATACATTGTATAACGAAGGACTTTCACTGATATCTAACATACTTTTTTAGGAAAACTTGCATCCTCAAAAAAATTGTTAGTTTTTGGCAAAACTGATATGTGTTGACCTCTTTTGATCCTCTGCTCCTTGCTCTGTCTTTTATGGATGCCTTCCACTCTCGGGTACTCATCGTCTTCGACTCCCCGGGTCAGAGTAGACATAAGACAAAATCAAATTAAAAAGGAGTAAAACTAATGTTTTTGTAAAAGATTATACCTCACATTGGATCTCATTTTCCCATTTGACACATCCCTAGTCGTCCTCTCTTATTGGAATACGAATTGTGACAGATTCTCTATTTCCCCCTTTTAACATTATTGTTATTGCGCAATCTACTCTAGTGTGAAGTTTGTTCTAAATTCCCTGTGGGATCGACCCCGACATCAGTCAGGTACTATAAATGTATTTTGATTTCACAATCATTGATACCTCCTTTTAAGAGAGTACATTTGAGCATTATCACTTTCCCAATGTTATATGGAGAGAAGGGCATGCCTTCACGGTATTGTTATTGATATTTTAGGAATGGAGGGAATGCCTGCCCGATATTGTTATTGATATTTTTAGAATGAAGGACACACAAGTATGGTATATAGACTTTGTGAGTCCCCCATGGATCCCACCTAGCTATACATCACAACGAGTGTATACAAGTACATACATATGCATCATATTCATTAATTTCATCATCTTGATTCTCTTGACTTGTATTGATACTTGATATGAAGGGTGATTGTATGCTTTTCTTCTTTATCCTGATTTGGAGGTTATGAGAATTATCCATACTGAGTTACATTCTTGTTGTTATTTCTATTGGCTGTTCGATTAAGTATGGTATCATGGTTCAAACTCTGAGGATTGTGATGACACCTACACCAACTTAACCATTGTAAGTAAGCCAAACTCAATAAACATAAATAACTCAAAACGAGGGCAAACAGTAGAACATGATACAAATATTTAATAATAACTTCAAACATCCTTAAATAGAAGTGAAACAATACATCAAAAACCCAAGCCTTAGCAGTCACAACTAAAAGAGCGACCATTAAAATTAAATGTCAAAACTGAAATACAAAGTTGTCCAAGAAGTAGATAAAACATAAGTAGAATATAGAAGAAATTGGGTCTATATCTGAAGGTAGGAACTCACCACAACTTTGAATAATATCCAGAAGCACAAACTCTAACCGCGAGATCCACTCATACTAAGATCTATATCAGAAGGATGCAAAAAAAGTAGAAGTGAGTACGGTCCACTTGTACTCAGTAGGCATCATAGGGAGACTAAGCTTAAGTATATACTCTATCCCATAAAGAAGACTAAAATAACCTTACACGCAGAAAAGTTAGAATAATTCAATATCAATAAATAATATAGTTATCTCAATCACAACAACAATGCAAATGATAATGCAATGCAATAATGTGAGATGATATGAAATAGCCAATGGCTATCGATATACACCCTTTCAAGTTGGGTGCTGCGAGATGGCACCCATGGGGGATTCACGAGATCCATTTATCATGCCCGGACTCAAACAAGGACTTTCAAGTATCATGCCTGGACTCAAACCAATACTAAAATCAATAGCAATTACTCAAACTCAAATCAAAATTTCAATAAGTCTTGTCCAGACTCAAACTGGGACTAAAATTAATATCAATGACTCGGACTCGAATTGAGACTAATAATCAATATCAATGACTCGGAATCGAATCATGACCAAAATCATGTGTTTCTTTCAAATTATCAATTATTTTCATGTACCATGAGATGAATGAATATGCATGAACACAAAAGTAAAAGTATGTCAAATTCAAAAGATATGTCCAACATCTCAGAATCATAATAAATCCATGAACACAGGCTACGATCCTCAATATCAAGCCAGGAATAAGTCCTTGTCACCCAAAATAATATAAGCCCTAAATTTGATATCAAAATAATAGTTCATCTCATTTATTACTAAAATTCATGCCGTAGGCCAACCTATACCATATTTTATATGCTAAGTCCCCACTCAAGAAAAGTCTAAAGAACGTTAAGCCATAACATACCTTAAAGCTGATCTGTAAGTCTCTACTCGTTCACACACAAGCCTTCCCTTTTTAAATGGCTTCCAAACACACCCAATCTAATAATAATAAGTTCTACATATAAATACGAGTCCAAAGATACTCATATTGCTATGGTTCTAATCTGGATCTAAAATGTCAACCCAAAAGTCAATCCAAAATTCAACCCCAAGCCCACAAAGGCAAAACTAGAATTTTATTTGAAAATTAATGTAGCGAAAGCTTAAGAAATTCAAATATAAAATTTCATTAAAAATTGAGTTAAAATCAACCTTGAAATCATAAAAAAATTATCCTTTAACTTAATCGGGAAAACCCCCAAATTTTCAAGTTGAAAACTCAAGATTTAAAGGTGAAATCATGAAATAATCATTGGAAAATTGTATAAAAAAAGTAAATGAAACTTACCTAATGAACAAACCTCTAAAGTCCCCTTTGAATTCTCCTAAAATTGAGTTTCCATGCTCCAAAAAATGAGTTATGGAAGAAGATAGAATGAAAAAGGGAAAATAAGTGATATGTACAACGATTTTTGCACTTGCGGAAATTTGATCACTGGCGCAGTTCTTAGGTGCGACAAATTGCTCATTGCTCGGGAACCCATAAACCATGTGGAGTTTCACAGGTGCAAGCCCAAAATCATGAGGAAATTTCACAGCCGTGGCTTCTCTATTGCTGTAAAGGCTTCACAAGAGCGGTGAGCTCCAAAGTGAGCCAATTTTGCAGAAGCAGAGCTTTTTTGCTGCTGCACCTCCCTAGGAGCGACAAAAAGCCCACTAGAACGATCATGACTCATCCAACCAGGCTTAGCAAGCATGGAGTTGTGGCCAAAGGCGCGTCATCCCTGATGCAGACCAAGGGCCGCAAGTGAGATGCACCAGACATCAATAACCAGGAGCAACAACAACCAACTAAATAAGCTCAGAAAAAACCCTCCAAATTCACCTGGAACCCCGTAAACATAAAAACAATATTCTACTACCCTAAAATCCATATTTTGGACTTAATAAAATCATCAAATTTACCAACAGAGGTCGTTATCAATCATTGTTGAAGAAAGTCAACACTATGGTAAAACTTCTAATTTTCCAATCAACTACCTCAAAATGTATTTGAATGATTTGGGACTAAAACTAATAGTGCTACTAGCCAAAAAATAGCATTACGGAGCAAATAGAAATGATGGAATTCTCATATGATAGATAAATCTCTGAATGTTGACCAAAGTCAACCTATCAACTTTAAAACCACCTAAAATGAAAAACTCACATAAAACTCAACCAAACACTTCAATAACCATGTCACCCACTTTGGTAGACCACAAATACCATTATACAACTATGCAGAGGGGTAAACAGTCAAAATATATAAAAAATTAAAAATAATTATGAGGGTTGTTACATCATCCACTCACTAAAACACACATTCGTCCTCGAATGTAAGAGTAAGAAAAGTACTTAAACTTTTGAAAAGCTAGGGTTATATATTCTACATGTTCGACTTTGTCTCATATCTAGCCTCCTTGACCAGACGATGCTCCCACTAAATCTTGAAATAGGGAAAACTAGTACTTCTTCTACATTGAAATAGGGAAAACTGATGCACAACTGAAAGACTCAGAGGTAAAGCCAACTCATAGGCCACCTCCCCAATACGCCGTAGGATCTCAAAAGGGTCTGTAAATCTTGTGCTAAGCTTGCCCTACTTCCCAAACCTCATCACACCCTTCATGTGTGATACTTTTAAGAAAACTAGCTCACCAACCATGAACTCTAGGTCACAAACCCTCCTATCATCATAACTCTTCTGCCTGCTCTAGGCTGTCAAAACCCAGTCTTGATTCAACTTCACCCTATCAATCAAATCCTATAATAGATCCATACTCCATGGCCTTACCTCAAAGGAATCAAACCACAAACCCTGAGATCTGCACTTCCTCCTATATAAAGCCTCAAATTATGCGATATGAATATTTGAATGGTAGCTACTGTTGTAGGAAAAATCCACAAAAGGCAATTACTAGTCTCAATGATCACTAATTTCAAGCATACAAGCTTGAAGCGTATACTCCAAAACCTGAATAGTCTACTCCGACTGATCATCCATTTGTAGGGGAAAAGTTATACTCATCTCCAAATAAGTACCCAACTCACACTATACAGAACTCCAAATGTGTGAAGTGAACTGAGTGCCTCTCTGAAATGATGGAAATGGAAACACCATATAACTGAAGTATCTCTCGAATGTGGATCTTTGCTCACTTCTACGCATTATAGTTCACCTTTATTGGAACGAAATGAGCTGATAGTCAATCTGTCCATAATTATCCAAATGGGGTCAAACTTTCCCAAAGTCTGAGGCAACCCAATCATGAATTTCATAGTGATACATACCCATTTCCACTCAGGTATAGGCATCCTATGAGTCATACCACTCGGTCTTTGGTGCTCATATTTCAGTTGCTGATAATTCAAACACTTATCCATAAATTACAAGATGTCCCTCTTCATCCCACAACACCAATAATACTGTTTCAAGTCATGATGTATCTTGGCTTCACTCGGATGAATAGAATACCTCGAGCTGTGAGCCTCCTTCATGATAATTCTAGTCAAATCTCCAACTCTAGTAACACGAATCTGACCCTTGATCCTTAAAACATCCTTCAGATCAAGAACCGCTTCCTTAGCTTCACCACTCAACACCTTGTCCCAAAGGATACACAACTTTCCATCCTACACCACAAGCAAGAAATCTACCAGGTTCAGAAATATGAAATCTCATGAATGTGTTAGCTAAACACAGAATATCAATAGCCAAAGGTCTATCCTCAGCCACCAACAAATCAAGACTACCCATACTCACCGCCTTCTTACTCAAGACATCTACCACCATATTAGCCTTGCCTGAATAATAGAAAATAATCATGTCATATTCCTTCAAAAACTCCAACCACCTATGTTGTCTCAAATTCAGGTCCTTCTGGTTGAAGATAAACTTTAGGCTATGATGATTGGTGTGCACCTTGAAATGAACCCTATACAAGTAATGCCTCCACAACTTCATCACTAACACTATCGTTGAACTCTAAGTCATGAGTAAGGTAATTCTTCTCATGGGTCATCAACTGACTCGAAGCATAAGCTATCACCTTTCTCTTCTACTTCAAAACCTCGCCAAGGCCCACTCCCAAAGCATCACAATACAGAGTATAACCTTCACCTTCGATAAGTAAGGGAAAGATAGATGATGAAGTCAATAAAGCCTTGAGATTTTGAAAGCTCTCCTCACACTCATCGAACCACTGAAAAACAACATTCTTCTAAGTCAATTTGGTCAATAGAGCTGCAATAGAAGAGAAACCCTACATAAGCCATTTATAATAACTAGCCAAACCAATGAAACTCCTAATCTTATTAGGTAAAGTAGGTTTGGACCAATATCGAGCAGCCTTAACCTTGACCAAATTGATCATATACAATCTTTGGACACACCAAGTCCCAAAAATGTCATAAAACTAAGCCTAAAGTCACACTTCGTGAACTTAACATGCAACTTCTCATCCCTCAACCTCTGGATTACAATCCTCAAATGCTTCACATGATCCACCCCACTCAATTGGAATACACCAAGATATCATTAAGGAACACAATCATGAATGAATCAAGATATGGTTGAAACACACCTTTCATCCACTTCATAAATGTTGCATGGGAATTAGTCAACCCAAATGACATCACCAAGAACTCATAATGATCATATCGGGTCCTAAAAGTCGTCTTAGGGATATCCAAAGCCTAATCCTTAACTGATGGTACCCCGACCTCAAGTCAATCTTTGAAAACACAAAAGCACCTTGAAGATGATCAAACAAATCATCAAAGCACGGAAGAGAATACTTGCTCTTGATGGTCACCTTGTTCAACTGCTAATAATTAATTCACATGTTCATAGACCAATCCTTCTTCTTCACGAATAACACCAAAGCATCCCTAGGTGAGACACTGGGCCTAATGAATCACTTACTCAACAAGTTCTTAAGCTTGTCCTCTAACTCTTTCAACTCTATCGGGGCCATCCTATAAGGAGAGACATATATGGTCTTAGTGCCCAACTCTTAGTCAATAGAGAAATTGATATCTCTATTATGAGGAACACCTAGAAGATCTGTAGAAAATACATCCATGAACTCTTTCACCGCCCTCATTGACTCAAAATAAGGATTTTTAGCACTAGTATCATGCATATACAAGAAATTAGAAAGACACCATTTCTCCACCATTTGTTGCACCTGAAGAAAGGAAATAACACTCTTAGGATATGAATCGTGAGTACCCTTCTACTCTAGCCTTGGTACTCTGTGCATAACTAAAATAATTTTGTTTGCACGACAATCCACAATAGCATGGTTCTGAGAGAGCCAATCCATACAAAGAATAACATCAAAATGTACCATATCTAGAATAATCAAATCCACCTAAGTATCATACCCAAAAAGAATCACAACACATGATCGGTACACTCGATCTACCACTAAAGAATCACCTATTGGATAGCAATATAAATAGCTACAACAAAGAACTCACACACCATATCAATACACAAAGAAAAATATGCAGATACATATGAATAAGCGGAACCAGAGTCAAATAACATTAAAGAAGGCCGACGGAAAATAGGGACGATACCTATGAGAACAACAGTGGAGTCCTTTGTCTCAGGTCTACCAGAGAATGCATAAGAATGACCATGTCCATCTCCGGAGTGAGAAACTCCATGACCACCACCATAAGCTTCCTAGGATCTACCCCTGACACCTTAAGATCTATCTCTACTAGCACTCTATGCACCTCCTCTATCCTGTAGTGTTGGTGCCTGATAAGTTTGCATTTCAGAACTCTGCTATGGATGATCCTACCCACGCTTAGGGCACTCTTAATCATATTAACCAAACTCTCCATAATCAAAGCATCCACTGACTGTATTAGGCTGATGGGATAACCTAGATGAACTAGATCTCCCATTGCAATCTAAAAACCTAAAAAGAAAACCCCCAAACATCAAACCCAAACTCTGACAACATAGAGCACTCTAATCCATCATACTCCTTTATTAAACTATCCATCAAGCCACAAGGCATATACTTCCTAAGGAAAGCCTCAAAGAATTGTGTCCATCTCATAAGAGGTGAACCCACTAGTCAACAACAAACATATGATCTCCACCACTACATTGTTGCCCCTACCATATGAAAGGTAGTGTAATCCACATATTAAGACTCAACACACCCAAGATTATGCAACCTATTGGAAACTGACAAAAAACTCAATGCATCCTCCCCAAGTGCACTAGTGAACTTAAGGGGACCCAATCTCACAAATCTGTCAAACATCTTCTACTCCTCAACTGTTATCAGTTGCCTAGACAAAACTGGTAGAGAAACAAATCTAACTAGCAAAGCATAAATGTGAGGAGCTATAATAGCAACATATTGTGCCCTAAGAGTTTGAATACCCTAAACATGTATTCTCTTTTGAGGCTGAATCCCATCTTTAGTCTATGATCCATCGCAAATGACATGTAGTGTTCTTGTATGAGCCATACCCTCGATGAAGCTCAAGATCTGAACCATAGAATCCTGTAACTCTTGGGTGGCTATAAAACCCTATGGAACATGAGCTGGACCCACACCCTTGGATGTTAAGCCTTATCTTCAAACTCAATCTCTAGCTCAAGAGATGCCGCCCTGGAATGACCCCTAGCTAGAACTACACCTCGTGCTCTACCTCTGCCTTGGCCTTAACCCCTACCTAGACCTTAGATGGAGCCCTAGCAGCAGGTGCAAGCATACTCTCATCAATTGCAGCTTATCTTGTTCTCACCATCTATTGAGAGAATGAAATACGTATTTAGAATTTAAGGAGTGAACAAGTCGCACGATAAAGAGTCAAAGAATAGAACTTTTCTAAGAATGTCCCATAGACTCCCGAATATAGCTATGAATGTCATCATACCAATCTTGGAGACTCTACCAGACATTTTCTCTTGTGCTCATGAGACTAGTGAACCTAGCACGCTGATACTAACTTGTCACAATTTAAAACTATGAGGAATGTGATGGCACCTACCTAAACCTAACCATGGTAGGTAAACCAAACTCAACAAACATGAAAAACTCAATATGAGGGCAAACAGTAGAACATCGATACAAATATTTAATAATAACTCCAAACATCCCCAAATGGAAATGAAATAGTACATAAGAAATCCCAAGACTCAATTTTCATAAGTACAAGAGAGACCTCTAAAGCCAAATGTTAAAAATGAAATATAAAGTTGTCCAAGAAGTAGAGAAGCAACAAAATAAAAATAGAAGAATTTGGATCAATCTCTTAAAGTAGGAGCTCACCACATCTTTGAATAATATCTAGAAGCATGAACTTTAGCTGCAGGGTCAACTTGTATCAAGATCTGTATCTAAAGGATGCAAAAAAGAAGAAGTGACTATGTACCACTTGTACTCAATAGGCATTATAGGCCGAGTAACCTTAAGTATACACAATATCGAATAAAGAATACTAAAATAACCCTACACACAAAAATTCTCAGTAATTCAATATCAATAAATTTTATAGTTTATCTCAATCACAATAATAATCCAAATGACAATGCAATTCAGTGATATGGTATGATATGCAATGACAAATGCCTACCGATATACACCCCTCCCAAGTCATGTATTGTGGGATAGGATCTATAAGTATTTTCCAGATCCATATATCATGCCTAGAATCAAACTCGAACTTCCAAGTATCACGCTCAGACTCAAACTACTACTAAAATCAATATCAATTACTTGGACTCAAACTGGAATTTTAATAAGTCTTGCCTGGACTCAAGTGGGACTAAATCAATATATAGGACTGGACACTTGGGATTCATCTAGAACCCCATGCACACAAACGAAATATGCTACCTGACCAAAAATGGCATTCTAAACTCAACGGAATTGACAAAATTCTCAATGGAGATTATTTTGATTAAAAGTGAGTCCCACACCCAAAACCTCTATTTAACTAAAAACCAACAAATAGCCCAAAATAAGAATGGAATCCTTGGGACCCAAACCAAAGGTCCCACTAGACCAAAGACCACATTCTGAAGCTAACAACATTGACGGAATTCTCATTTGAGCCTTTTTACTTTGAGTATTAACCAAAGTCAACACTTTTGACTTTAAGAGTTTAAAAATAGGGAAAATGATTGAAAACATAAATGAACTGCCCGTGAACTAAACTGTTAGTCCCGATGAGTCATAAATGATCTGTAGCTGCTATGGGAAAGTTTGAAACATTGATAATGCACAAAAATAGAGAAAATGACCTAGAGGATCATTACAACATCCACTATAAAAAGGACTTTCTTTCTCAAAAGATAAGAAAAGTTAGATACCTGAAGGCTCTAAAAGGTGAGGATATTGGGCCCGTATATCATACTTGGTCTCCCAGGTAGCCTCTTTGATGATGATGTATCCACTAGACCTTAACCACTATAATATCTCTAGACCTCAACCATCTAACATACCAAGCTAGAATATATACTGGCTCCTACTCAAAAGTTAACCGATCATCCAACTAAACTAAATCCTATCGAAGCATGTGTGACTTGCGAGAATGTAATGACAAAGCATCAAACATGGAAAATAAGATGGATAGAAAAAAAAGATGAAGGCAAGGCTAACTTATATGCAACATCACCAACTCGCTGTAGAATCTCAAATGGCCCGATATACCTTGGACTGAGCTTGCCACTCTTTTCGATTGTCATCATGCCCTTCATGGATGACACTCTAAGGAACACATGGTCACCAACTCACAACTCCAAAGAATGATGCTTGTGGGCAGCATATCTTTTTGCCTACTCTGTGCTACTCGAAGTCTATCATGAATCACCCGAACTCTATCCAAAGACTCCAACAACAAGTCCACACCCTGCGGAATAGCCTTAAAAGAATCAAACCACCCAATAGGAGACCTACATTGCCTACCATAAAATGCCTTAAAAGAAGCCATTTGGATACTTGAATGGTAGGTATTATTATATGCAAACTCCACTAAGGCTAGAAACTGGTCCCAGTAACCTATGAAAACCATAACACACGCCCGGAGCAAGTCCTCTAGAACCTGAATATTCCACTCAGATTGGACATTCATCTGGGAATTAAATGATGTGCTAAGATCAACTCAGATACTTAAATCATTCTGAAATGCCCTTCAAAAGTGATAGGTGAATTGAGTAACTCCATTTGAAATAATAGACACTGACACATCTTGAAGATGGACTATCTCTCACACATAGATCTGAGCCAACTTTTTGGCACTGTAGAAAGATTGAATGGGTAAGAAGTGAGCTGACTTGGTCAACTGATCCATAATGATCCAAATGTTATCGAACCCAAAGAAAGTATGCAGAAACCCAATCACAAAATCCATAGTAATCTTCTCCTACTTCTACTAAGGAATGGATAATGTCTAAAGCAAACCACCAGGTCTCAAGTGCTCGGAATTCACCCACTGGCAGTCTAAGCACCGAGATACGAAATCCATTGTATCCCTCTTTATCCCTCTCTACCAGTAATGCTATCTCAAGTTTCTATACATCATTGTTGCCTGGGATGAATGGAATATTTGGAGCAATGAGCCTTCAGAATATTAACGGAATCAAGTCACCAACCCTCAAAGAACAAATACAACCCTTGAATCGAAAGACACCCACTGAATCTAAGGCAGCCTTCTTGGCCTCGCCCCTCAATACCTAATCACGAAGACAATAAAGTTAACTATTGATAACGCTAAAAAATACTCTCTAAAAGGAGGTGGTAGTGATCATCAGAGAAAAACAAAATTTATATTTTAAATAGGTGTCGGGGTCTATCCCACAAAGACAATGTAGTCGTGATTGAGATAATAAAGAACTAACGCAACTTATTTGAGTTCAAAGAACAAAAAGAAATAAAATGATTGGGGGTTTTATTGTTGAAAACACGAACGATATTTCAAGTGTGAAGTCGACCAATATTCCTAATGCAAGGATCACAAGGGTGATTTGGGAATGGATATTACTTCAAATCCATACGATCCATTACAAGTTTATCAAATACAAACTAGATTAATCATAGGTCAAATGAAACAAGCCTTAGAATTCTTAATTGTCTACAAATATCTTTTGACCATTGGTAAATATTTGTCAACCAGTTATCTCGAACCCAACAAAGTGTTAACAAGCTATTCCAATTATGGAAACACTAGAATCACTATTTCTAGCCAATTCCTTAAATGAGGGTTAAAGACTCAAGTTAGTGCCAATTAAACTTTCCCCACCTCAATTCTCTCTTTCAAGCCAAACTAAGGTAAGAGGGGAAAGTCCAAGGGTTGATCACTCCCTTTAGAATAAATTCCAGCACAAGATTAATTAGAGAATCAAAGACCCGATTCATTAACTAGAAAATATTTAATAAATTGTAAAAGCACAAGATAAGAAATTGCACCCAACTATTATTTGTCTCTAACACAATATCTAAATCTCAAATCAAACAACACACCTATGAATTTAGCAATACAAAGCAAGAGTTAAAGAAATGAACTAAAGATTTTACAATAAAAACTTTCAATCTTTAATCCAATGGTGTTGGATGATGAACTTGCTCCCCAAGATAGCCTAAAGTTGTTCACTATAAGGCTAAGGATGAATTGGTTGAAGAACAATTGAGAATAATCTAGATTCTCTTTCCAAAATGGCTAGGATGTTCTTTTATGTTGATTGGGGTTTCCGAAAATATGATTTTCCAAATCTATCCTGTAGGTGCTACTTTTCTTCATGGCAGTCGCATGAATATGCCTAGTGATCGTGAGAGTTTGTTAATTCCTTCATCGTGGTCGCGTGAGTTTACTATCATTATCGCGTAGCTTTGACTTATGGTTGACCGCAATTGCGTGGCATTTTTCTCGCGGTCGTGTGGCTTTGACTTCCTGTTGACTGCAATCGCGTGCACTATAGCTCGCAGTAGTGATGTGGATTCTACTCCAGTGATCAACAACTCCATTTTGACTTTTTTTCACCTGAATCCTTCCCGAATACTCCTAAAACACAAAAACCTGTAAAATAGAAGTAATTCGTGTCAACTAGACTATTTTTCTGATTTATACTAGAAAAGGCATAATAGTATGAGATAAATAAGTAAGTAGAATACCAACTTTTCAAACCCCCAAACTTGAAATATTGCTTGTCCTCAAGCAAATCAAAACTATAATTTAAAAGACACTTAAACACAAGTGCAATGACATCACTACAAATCACGGAGACTCGCCATAAGCACAAACACATGACTTCGGTTGGTATTAATGATTAGTCAATCACATGTTAACTTTATCTAAACAATCCCTTTTATTAAAAAACACCACTTCTTTAAAAATGCAATGAGACTTCAAAAAAATCAAGTGACACCAATCAATCCCTGAAGAAGTGACTCACAACCACTAGTTTACCAAATATGCTCATTTGACTCATTTTTGGAATTAATCAACTTTTCCAACTATCCTAATCCACATACCATCACAAGAACAAAACACACTATGCACAAGGGTAACACAAGGGACAAATGCACAATCACTCACACTCACAAAGAAT
Organism: Jaltomata sinuosa; assembly: GCA_003996215.1. Classification (NCBI taxonomy): domain Eukaryota; kingdom Viridiplantae; phylum Streptophyta; class Magnoliopsida; order Solanales; family Solanaceae; genus Jaltomata; species Jaltomata sinuosa. Next base: position 111,990 of record QJPP01003036.1, read on the forward strand.
TTCAAGTAACACAAGTATTAAATCATACGCTTGCCCTTATTTTCATTTGCCACTAGCTCAAAGGCAATTGGTAAGAGATCTAAAAGGACTTTTCTAAGCTTGTAATGTAGGCTCGGGGAAGGGTAGGATAAGCATCTGGATTAAAGTGACTACATCCTCCTTGAAGACTACACAACTTTTTCAATTTGAAAAGGAAGCCATTTTTGTTCCAATTTTTTTTATGCAACACAAAGCACTATTTCATTCTTTTAATTTGATGCCCCAAATTTCTCATTTTATTTACCTTGGATTTTTGTTTTCCTTTTCTCTATTTTTCTCTCATTTGCATTTCTTTTCAACTTAATCCTTGCTTTCGATAATTCTTTTAATGCTTGCCATATACCACCATGTATTGCTTATTTCCTCCAAGGTGTTTCTTATTCCCCCCAAAACTTAGGCTTTAGCCTCAATTTCACATTTTTAGCATTAAAGGAGGCAAGGTTCAAAAGAGGGGCCATTTAAAAAATGGTTCAAAGTTTGTAACGGGGTTTCCAAAGAGAAGGTTTTAAGCTCAAATGGGGTAACTAATGATACATATAGTGCAGTGGTAGGATTTAAGGATAAGTAGGCTTCTAAAAATCACAAAGAAGGCCTATAATCATTTCTCCAACCAAAAGCACTCAAGACTAGCATTGAAAGACTAACCGGGCAAGTTCTAGTTGACACAAGCAAGTACAAGAATTATTCCACAAAATCTTACTACACATGGCATATGAATTATTCAAAATGGGTCAATTTTACTTCCTAAACAAGAACAAATAGAGCCACAATATAAATTTTTATTAATCACTTCCGGTGAGTTAAGAGTCACAAAAAGATTAAAAGAGTTTTCACTAACATCATTCTTTTCCATGCAACTTTTCACAAAAAAATTCGGAGGGGTATGCTTCAACTCAATTCACATGCGAGACTAACTCCATTCGTACCAAACAAGTCAATGTTCCCAATATCTCAAAAGATGACGATTTGCCCTTAAGAAATACATCACCCTATCCATCATCGGGCCAAATCATACATCTAAATCAACATGGTTACTCAAACTTCACCATAACACACAACCCAAAACACAAGCTTCTACTAGCCTAACGGGTATTCAGACTTTTCCTGGCCTCAAAACATCCCACAAAGCGATGATTTCCCTTAAGAATATCATTACTCGATCTATCATCAGGAATCATCACTCAAAAGCCAACTAAAAAACTAAATCAAAGAAGTTATAATTAAAGAAAACTAAAGAACTAAACCATCAAATTTATCCATAGGAAATCCAAAACCCGATAAGGGCATGCAATTTCAAAATAACCCGAGAGTGGCTCACCAATAGCCAACATAAAAATAAACAAGCTTGGCAAGGGCACAATAATATCTAAAACAAAACCCGGTAAGGGAACAATAATATATAAAACAAATAAAACAAGCCTGGCAAAGGCATAATAATATCAAAAATAAAGCAAGCTAAATAAAGTATGGTTCAACACGCCATCCCCAACAAAAATAGTGCAGTGTACTCACTGCATCAAAATAAGAGATGAGGTTGAGGGGGCTCCCTGAAGGGTATCACTCAGAACTGGAGCTACTAGGCCCAGGAAGGACCCAGCCTACCTCGTCAGCATCTTTTTGCTCCTCAAATCCACATAACTTACTCAAAGTGCTCATCATTATCGTTAGGAATTTGCTTTGCTTCCTATCATTGTCCGCTTTCTTCTTTTGTTTCCTTTCTACCTTGGCCAACCTCTCCTTGACATACTACTTCTCTCTCGCTACACTAGCTAGTATAAGACCACTAGGAGTACTAGAAGATGATAGACTAGGTGTTGGTGTGGTAGAGCTCTCCCACATGCCTAAAGATAAACCCGCTAAAATCTAGCAAATCAGGGCATACTGGCTAGAGATGTGGCAGAGTGTCAGAGGCCCAATAGCCTCTGCAGCAGCGGCTAACTCAAGTGCCTCACTGGATCAAGAGAATACACCAAGTGATGGTGAAGCCATGTCGATCATCCACTTCTTCAATGCTTGGATGGCTCCTCTCTTCTTCAAAGGGTGAATCATCTTTTCTGGCATCTCTCATTTTTGCCATCCCTCTTTTTAACCCCAGCTTGGCAGCATAAGTATATTATCAAATAGGAAAGAACAAGCTTTTCCTACCTTCTAGCACAACCTACTGAATCTCTTACACAAATAATTGTCCCACATTCACAGGGAGGCCCTCCATCATAGCACAAATAACCACGACTTTTTTAGATGTCACATCAGATTCATTCTTAGAAGGCATGATTCAGGCACAAATGATAGAAAGATAAGTTTGGGCTTCAAGGGTGAACTCAGAGGACTCAATTCTCATATTCAAGTCCATCCATTATGGAACCGTTCCATCATGTAGTTTTTGAAAAAAACAATTAGTCCCCAATTCTATATCCTAGGATTTGAATATGGCATTGTCGACATTTGGGAGGTTATATTATGCATTAATCAACTCCAGATCAAATCAAACTAGCTTAACTCAAACCATCACAACCAAGTCATTAGAAAAGTCTGTATCGACTACATTAGCATAAAAATCATGGACTACAACAAATTTTGCCTTGATAGGCTCAGTGGGGAAGCACACCCACCCACTTGTGACCAACTTTCCATGGAAGTCAGCCCATTTATCTTCCAAACCATCCAACACAATGACTCACTCTCTTGTGATGTGTTTAGTCAAGTGATGCTCATATAATTGGGAGCATTTGAGGGAGACAAAGGTTCCTTGATCAAAATATTCCTATTCGTCCACTTGGTTGGCATCATCTTGTACAATTTCATTAGGTTCCGGAGCCATTTTCAAGCTATAAGTACCTATACGAGGAATAAAATGTCAAATTCTAATATAGGCATGTAAAACAATATGTTAGGACATGATTAGGCCAACGAAATGAGTCGAAATAATTCTGAACAGAGCTGGGCAAAGCTACTATTTTGAGACTATCAATAGTTTGCCATCGCAATCACGAAGGCCAAATTTATTTTTAAACACTTTTTTTCCTTTCAATCGCAGGATTTGGCATCACGATAGCAGAGGTCATTTTTATTTTTCCAGAAAATTTGTTCCATGCGACCCGGGATTAGGCATCGCGATTGCGAAAGTCATCTTCTTCGCCCAAAAATTTTTTGTTCAGGCCTTTCGTCGAATGGGTGCTTTGTAACTTTTTGTTCCTCCATTATCACACCCCATTAGGGCCAATCTTTAACCCAAAAATAGGAAGTCAACAGCCCACACTCTCAACCAATCTCACCAACAAGAAATCTCAAGCTAAGGCATACAACCCACCACTTGTTTTCTTTTAGAATTAAAGCATTCACAATCACTTGGGCTATCAAAGCCACTGATTCCCCATAAATAAAAAAGAGAACTTCAAGAAGAAAGTGGATAAGAGACGCATACCTGTGAAGTTGTATGTTCGGGAACTATGGAATGGAAACTTGATGGAGGAATTTTATTTTTTGCTTGAGTAGGAGAAAACTAACCAAGTTTGAATGCCAATTTTGTTGTTTGTGAAATGTTTTCTGCTGCACTTAAAACCTAGAGACTGCTCAGTGTCTCATGGTCGTCAGGACTTTTGACATGATCGTGATTAATTAAAATCTCATAACCCCATGCAATTGCGATATGTCCATCCGATTGCGAAGAGTTAGGGAGATTTTACTTCATTGCAATCGTGATGGTCAGGGCTCGCGATCATGATCCTTTAGTAACAGTTGAACTTCAGAATTTCTCACAATGCACTATTTTAGTTTGCGAAAGTGGGTGCGACCCATATAACTTCAGGTGCAAAACGCACCTACTTCGTATAGGAAAGATTTTTCGCCTAGTTCACTGGTTTCTTGTGCGATGGAATGTGCAAAGCGCAGTCTATCAGGTGCAAAACACATATTTTTCAGAGATATTTTTGGTGATTCTCAATATTTGGGTCCTCTTCTCCTTCCTTTGTACACCTAAAACAAATAAAAACAATACCAAAAGTGAAATAAAACATAAAGAAAAATTTAAAATAATGGGTTACCTCTTATCAAGTGCTCAATTTATTGTTGCAGTGCGACGTAAGTCATATCACCCTTTTGTAACACCTCGAAAATCGAACCAGCAATCTAAGTCTGACAACTTAGAAAAATTTCATGTTCCAGGAATGACGGGTCCAAACCACGGGCCATGGTTTGAACCACAGGTCACGGAATAGAATCGTGATTCCCTTCTGTTAATTCATCCTCTGGTCTTGAACCACGCGTTAGTTCTACGGATAATGGTTTAACCCACGGGTCCGTCCCTTTGACTCGTGGAACCAGATTATGGGGATGACAAGTTCCCCAGGTTTCACGACTAGGTTTGACGACCCATCATCCATTTTACGGGTCCGTCCTGTTGACCCGTAGTATTGCCTTTTGCAGCCTGAATGGTTGTCCAAGAACCACAAGGTGGAACCACGGGTCGTGGTTCAAACAACGACCCATAGAATCGACCCGTGATTCCTGAACCCGACCCATTTTCCAGTTTTTTCTTAATTAAATCTCAGGGGTATTTTAGTCATTACCCACCCTTTTAACTCCTAAATGATGTCATTTTGGATATCTCTAGAAGGGTTTTCACCCTCATTAGCCTAATTCCCTTCTCATTACCTCATTCATCTCCCAAAAAGAAAAAGAACTCTCTCAAGCTCTAGGTCTCAAGCTCCAAGTTCAAGTCTCCTAAGTTTTTTCAATTCAAGTGGGTTAGTTTCAATCAAGGTGTGTGGGTATTCAACAATGGGTTCCTTCCACCCTTGTGCCCCAAACCCCAAATTTCAAAGTGTGATTTCAGGAACTTTCAAATTAGGGTTTTTACCCAATTCTTATGAGTTTTGCTATAAATTGCCTTCTCATGATTTTATTATGAAATTCTATTAAATTCTATTATGGTGAATCCTACATGCATGAAGTGATTTAAGAAAATGGGGAAAATGATGGCATGATTTTATGAATTTCAAGCAAGTGCATGCCTAGTTGTTATGCTTTTTGAATGTATATGTTATTATGAAATAGAACTAGACCATGGAAGTTTTCAAGTTATGAATTATTATGCAATGCAAGACACCCGATGTTCAATCAATGCTCATGAATTGATCTCTAAACTATAATTCATGAGTAGTATGACGATCCAGGGTATGAACATGTTATGAACAAGTTTGGCATCAGATATTTCACATGTATATGAGCTCATGTTATATGTTTTGGGAGTAGTATTTAGCACCGAGAGATGAGGGTTCAAATAACCCAAGTCCAAAACTACATTGCCACCGTAGGTTGCCCTTTGTGGATTATTATGACAGGATCCTGGTACAACATGGTTCTAACTTTGCCCGGTTAGGACAACCCTTTTAAGTGGGGGTATATGACACTGGACTCCATGTAGCTCAACATGGTTTATGTCGGTTAATAGAAACTCCCACATGATCATTTTCAAACTATGAAGTTATATGATTCTATACTTTGAACTTATGTTTTCTTACATGTCTTAAGTCTATTATCTTAATACATATTCATGTCCTTTCTTTATGTAACAAGCCATTTTAAGTATGTTTTTAACGGTTTTTATCATGTTCATGCATCGCTCTCATACTCGGTACATCCTATAGTACTGACACATATCTTGTGATGCATCCTTTGATGATGCAAATTTAGGTGTTCCTTCTCAGACACATGGCTAGAGCTTACAGGACACCTTTTGTCAGCTGTTGGTGAGTCCTCTTAGATCGAGGACTAGTTATGTTCTTAGTGAGTGTTAGCTATTGTATTTTCCTTAGTTTGAGTTAGCTAGGGTTTTATCGTAGAAACTCTTTATGTCATGAGTAGAGGATTTTCAGACATAGACAGTTTTTGAGTCTTTTTCTGTATTTTGTATTCCTATTTAACTTGATTATCTATTTATGTGATTCCGAATTTATCTATTATGATTCCGCTTATCTTTTTTTATGCTTGCGAATTCTATGACCAAGGGTTAGCTTGGGGAACTTGTTGTCGCAAGTACCATGTTACATCTAGCGGGTAACCTCGGGGCATGAAAAACTTGGTATCGGAGCCTCAGGTTCAAGAGTCCTAGGATGTCTGAAAGCCGCATTGAGTAGAGTCTCTTCCATGTATGTGAAGCATGTTACACATATGAGGGGGAAGCTATGAGGTGTCTTAGAAAACTTCACTTCTTTCATGATCATGTCGTGCAATATAGCTTAACTCTAATGTTCCTCTAATCCTTACCTTGTACATTTTAGATCATGCCTCAATGTGCTATGCCTCACCGAGCCGCTCAAAATGCCGCTCCTCTAGTTCCGGCCCCCGAGGTAACGAATGAGGAATTCAGAAATGCGATCCATTTGCTAGCCCAGACCTTAGCTGCCCAGGCCAACCAGCTGGCTCCTATCCCAGTCCATCCTCAAGGTGGGGTAGCAGCCCGGGTTCATGATTTTGTCCGAATGAACCCACCAGAATTTTGGGTTCGAAAGTGATTGAGGACCCACTTAACTTTATTGGTGAAGTGAAGAAGATATTTGATGATATGCAAGTGGTTGGTGTTGATTGTGTGGATCTCGCATCTTACAAACTCAAGGATGTAGCTCATATCTGGTTTACCAAATAGAAGGAGGCTAGAGCTAGGGACGTGGTCCCTATAATTTGGGAGTATATTGAGAGGGCTTTCCTTGACCGGTTCTTTCCCCGAGAGTTGAGGCAAGTGAAGACTGAGGAATTTGTGAACTTGAGATAGGGATCTATGACTGTTCAGGAGTACAATTTGAAGTTCACTTAGTTGTCTAGGTATGCCTCCTCTATGGTAGCAGACCTGCTTGATCAGATGAACAAGTTTTTCTATGGGGTTTTAGACATGGTAAAGAAGGACTGCAGGACTGCTATGTTGTTGCGTGACTCATGACTCATGCTCACCAGATCGAGGGGAAAAGCTTAGGGAGATAGATAGGGAGAACAAGAGAGTTAGATCCGAGTGTTCAGGTTTTGGCCACCAGAGGCCCGATGGCGGGGCACCGCTCTTCATTTCAGAAGAAGTCATCAGGACCCATTCATTCTTATGATAGTGCTCTTACCCAGGCCCCGAGGACTCATTATGATCATAGTGGTAGAGGATCTGGTTCTTATTCATAGTCTCAGGGGAGTGTTACTAGAGGACCATCCCATCCCATTTGCAACAAGTGTGGGAAGAATCACCCAGGAGAGTGTCGTGCGGGCACGAGAGCATGCTTTGGGTGTGGATAGGCTGGACACATAGTTAGAGATTGCCCTTCAGCTAAAAAGTGATAGGATATTAGTAGGGCTCAGTCTTCTCCAGCAGCCCAGGAGGTCGACCAGCCCAGCAAGGCATGGCTTCTAGTTCTTGTGGTCTGCGCCAGAACTGTCTTTATGCTATGTCCTCTCATCAGGACCAGGAGGGTTCCCCAGATGTTGTCACTAGTATGTTGAAAGTCTTCTCTTTCGATGTGTATGCTTTGTTTGACACCGGTGCCTCTTTATCTTTTGTGACTCCTTATGTAGCATGAAAATTTGAAATTTGTCCCGATTTGCTTTTAGAACCCTTTTGTGTTTCTACCCCTGTTGGTGAGTCAGTCTTAGCCAAAAGAATCTACCAAAATTGCCCTATTGAGGTCCTTCATAGAGTCACTTCAGCAGATTTAGTAGAGTTGGAGATGACAAATTTTGATGTTATTCTTGGTATGGATTGGCTACATACTTGTTATGCTTCTGTTGATTGTCGTACTCGGGTTGTCAGTTTCAAGTTTCCAAATGAACCCATTTTAGAATGGCAAGGTAGTCCCTTTCCTCGAAAGGTCATTTCATATATTATCTTAAGGCTAGGAAGATGATTTCAAAGGGGTATATTTATCACAGAGTGTGGGTTATGGACACGAAGTCCGAAATCCCATCCTTTCATTCTGTTCCTGTTGTGAATGAGTTTACAGAAGTATTTCCCAAGGATTTTCCCAAAGTCCCTCGTGAGCAAGAGATCGACTTTGGGATAGATCTTTTTCCAGATACGAATCCTATCTCTATTCCTCTCTATAGAATGGCTCTCGCGGAGCTTAAAGAGTTAAAAGATCAGTTGAAGGATATTCTTGATAAAGGTTTAATCAGGCCTAACATTTCTCCATGGGGTGCGCCGGTTTTTTTTGTTCAAAATAAAGATGGTTCTCTTAGAACGTGTATTGATTACCATCAACTGAACAAGGTCACAATAAAGAATAAATATCCCATTCCTAGGATTGATGACTTGTTCGATTAGCTTCAGGGTGCTAGTTTCTTGTCCAAAATCGACCTTAGATCCGGTTATCATCAACTTTGTGTTAGAGAGTGTGATATTCCAAAGACAGCCTTCAGAACTTAGTATGGTCATTATGAATTTATTGTGACATCTTTTGGTCTAACGAATGCTCTTGCAACCTTTATGGATTTGATGAACCGTGTGTTCAAACAATACCTGGATATGTTTGTGATTGTTTTTCATTGATGATATCCTCATCTACTCTCAGAGTGAGAAGGAGCATGCGGAACATTTGAGAGTTGTGTTGAAAACTCTCAAGGACCGACAGTTATTTGCTAAGCTTAGCAAGTGTGAATTCTGGATGCAGTCCATTGCGTTTCTGGGTCATATTGTGACTAGGGATGGTATTCGAGTTGATTTCCAAAATATTGAGGTGGTAAAGAACTCGCCTAGACCCACTTCCCTGTCTAATATTAGAAGCTTTTTGGGTTTGGCTAGCTACTAAAGGACGTTTGTGGAAGGATTTTCTTCTATTGCTGCCACATTGACCCGATTGACTCAGAAGAAGGTAAAATTTGAGTGGTCCAACTTGTGTGAGAAGAACTTTCAGGAATTGAAGACTAGATTGACCACAACTCCAGTGTTAGCTCTACCCGAGGGCCTAGATGATTTTGTTGTGTATTATAATGCTTCTAGGATTGGTTTGGGTTGTGTTTTGATGCAGCATGGTAAGGTGATTGCTTATGCTTCGAGATAGCTTAAGAATCATGAGAAGAACTATCCTACTCATGATCTTGAGTTGGCAGCCGTGGTCTTTGCTTTGAGGATTTGGAGACACAACTTGTATGGTGTGCATGTGGATGTATTTACCGATCATAAGAGCCTTCAGTATGTGTTCACTCAGAAGGAATTGAATTTGCGACAGAGTAGATGGCTTGAGATTCATAAGGATTATGATATGAGTATGCTTTACCATCTGGGTAAGGCCAATGTTATGGCGGATGCACTTAGTAGATTGTCGATGGGTAGTGTGTCTTCAGTCGAAGAAGAAAAGAAGGAACTGGTTAAGGAGGTTCATAGGCTAGCTCAATTGGGAGTTCGCCTTATGGACTCGACAGAAGATGGTGTTATTGTTCAGAATGGTTACGAATCATTCTTGGTAGCAGAAGTGAAGGCAAAGCTAGACAGTGATTCCATTTTACATCAACTTAAGGGTGCAGTCCATCAGCAAAGAGTTGAGGTGTTCTCCCAAGGGGGAGATGGTGTACTTAATTATCATGGTCGACTATGTGTACCAGACGTAGATGGGTTGAGACAACAGATTCTAACTGAGGCTCATAGTTCCAGATATTCCATCTACCTCGATGCCACCAAGATGTACCGTGATCTACGAGAATTCTATTGGTGGAATGGTATGAAGAGGGACATAGCCGGTTTTGTGGCTAAGTGTCCCAACTGTCAGCAAGTAAAGGTAGAGCACCAGTGACAGAGTGGCATAATTTAGGATATTGACCTTCCCACTGTGAAATGGGAAGCGATCAATATAAACTTCATTACAGGTTTGCCTCGTACTCGAAGACAACATGATTTGATTTGGGTAATTGTCGATCGGATGACTTAATCATCCTATTTCTTAGCTGGTAAGACTACAGATTCATCAGACGATTATGCCAGACTCTACGTCTAGGAGATAGTTTATTTGCATGGTGTTCCTTTGTCCATCATTTCAGATAGGGGTACTCAGTTTACTTCTCAGTTTTGGAGATCGTTTCAGAGAGGTCTTGGTACTCAGGTGAAGCTTAGTACAACTTTTAACCCTCAGACAAATGGCCAAGCAGAGCGTACTATTCAGACTTTGGAGGATATGTTAATCGCTTGAGTGATTGATTTCAAAGGTAATTGGGATAATCAATTACCTCTTATCTAGTTTGCCTACAACAATAGCTTTCACTCTAGCATCCAGATGGCTTCATATGAGGCACTTTAGGGTCGGAGATGTAGATCTCCTATTGGATGGTTTAAGGTAGGTAAGGCAGCTTTGATTGGCCCATATTCGGTGCATGAGACCATGGAGAAGGTTCATCTTATTAGGGAGAGGTTGAAGACCACTCAGAGTCGACAAAAATCATACACGGATATGAGGAGGAGGGAATTAGAATTTGAAGTTGATGATTGCGTTTTTCTAATGGTGTCACCAATGAAGGGTGTGAGGACATTTGGAAAGAAAGGGAAGCTTAATTCCCATTTTGTAGGTCCTTATCGGATTCTAAGGAAGGTTGGTAAGGTTTCTTATGAGTTGGATTTGACATTGGATTTGGAAGCAGTTCATCCAGTTTTCCATGTTTCCTTATTGAAGAAGTGTGTTGGTTATCCGACCTTGATTGTTCCTTTAGAGGATGTAGGTGTGAAGGATAATCTTACCTATGAGGAGGTACCCTTATAAATCCTTGATCGTCAGATTCGGAGGTTGAGGAACAAAGAAGTCGCTTTGGTAAAATTTCTTTGGAGAAATCATCTTTTTGAAGGAGCTACTTGGGAAGCGGAATCATCCATGAAAGTCAAGTACCCTCATCTCTTTCCTTCCGATTTTGATCCAGATTAAGGTAATAGTTTCATCCTTAGTATGTTCCTCCGGTCCTATTCCATCAGTTACTCTTATGATCCTAGCAAGCATTCATGTTTTTAAAGTTGATTTAACAATGTTTTAAGTTGAAAAGTCCAGTTTTCATATTTATTCCCTGAATTCCATGTTTTGTTACTGTTTAGGCTATTTTTCTCTTCAGCTTTCCCTTGTTTAGTCTTCATTCGAGGATGAATGATCCCAAAGGAGAGATACTGTTACAACTTGGAAATCAAACAAGTTGTCTATGTCTTAAAACTCAGAAACATTTCATGTTCCAGGAATGACGGGTCCACACCACGGGTCATGGAATAGAACCGTGATTCCCTTCTGTTGATTCAGCCTCTGGTCTGGAACCATGAGTTGGTTTTGCGTACCATGTTTCAAACCACGGGTCCGTCCTATTGACTCGTGGAACCAGATCAAGGGGATGACAAGTTCCCCAGGTTTCACGACTGGGTTTGACGACCCGTCATCCATTCTACGGGTCCGTCCTATTGACACATAGGATTGCTTTCTGTAGCCTGAATAGTTGTCCAGGAACCACAAGTTGGAACCACGGGTCGTGGTTCAAACGACGACCCGTAGAACTGACCCATAATTCATGAAGCCGACCCATTTTCCAGGTTATTTTAGTCATTACACACCCATTTTCCAGGTTATTTTAGTCATTAACACCCTTTTCACCCTTATTAGCCTAAGTCCCTTCTCATTACCTCATTCATCTCCCAAAAAGGAAAAGAACTCTCTCAAGCTCCAAGTTCAAGTCTCCTTAGTCTTTTCAATTAAAGTGGGTTAGCTTCAATCAAGGTATGTGGGTATTCAACAATGGGTTCCTTCCACCCTTTGGCCCAAAACTCCAAATTTCAAATTGTGATTTGATGAACTTTCAAATTACGGTTTTTACTCAATTCTTAGGGGTTTTGTTGTAAATTACCTTCTCATTATTTTATTATGAAATTCTATTAAATTGCATGATTTTTCATGGGTTTTGACATATGAAATCCTATTTCATGAATTGAAGGTTAATTATGGTGAATCCTACATGCATGAAGTGATTTAAGAAATTGGGGAAAATGATGGCATGATTTCATGAATTTCAAGCAAGTGCATGCCTAGTTCTTATGTTTTATAAAAGTATATGTTATTATGAAATTGAACTAAAGTCGTGCAAGTTTTCAAGTTATGAATTATTATGCAATGCAAGACACCCGATGTTCCATCAAGGCTCATGAATCAATTTCTGAACTATAATTCATGAGTAGTATGACCATCCGGGGTATGAACATGTTATGAACAAGTTTGACATCAGATATGTCACATGTATATGAGCTCATGTTATATGTTTTAGGAGTAGTATTTAGCACCAAGAGGCGAGGGTTCAGATAACCCAAGTCCAAAACTACGTTGCCACCGTAGGTTGCCCTCTATAGCTTATTATGACAGGATCCTTGTACAACATAGTTCTAACTTTGGCCGGTTAGGACAGCCCTTTTCGGTGGGGGTACATGACACTGGACTCCATGTAGCTCAACATGGTTTATGTCGGTTAAGAGAAATTCCCATATGATCATTTTCAAACTATAAAGTTATATGATTCTATACTTTGAACTTAAGTTTTCTTTCATGTCTTATATCTCTTATTTAATACTTATTCATGTCCTTTCGTTATGTAACAAGTAATTTTAAGTATGTTTTTAATGGTTTTTATCATGTTCATGCATCGCTCTCATACTCGGTACATCCTATAGTACTGACACATATCTTGTGTTGCATCCTTTGATAATGCAAATTCAGGTGTTCCTTCTCAAACCCGTGGGTAGAGCTTCCAGGCCACCTTCTATCAGCTGTTGGTGAGTCCTCTTAGATCGAGGGCTATTTATATTCTTAGTCAGTGTTAGCTATTGTATTTTCCACACTTTGAGTTAGCTAGGGTCTTGTCCTAGCAACAGTTTATGTCATGACTAGAGTCTTTTCAGTCATAGAAAGTTTTTTAGTCTCTTTCTGGATTTTGTATTCCTATTTAACTTGATTATCCATTTATGTTATTCCAGATTTATCTATTATGCTTCCGCTTATCTTTTGTTATACTTGAGAATGCTATGACCAAGGGTTAGCTTGGGGCACTTGTGGTCACAAGTCCCGTGTTATGTCTAAGGGATAACCTCGGGGCATGACACTCTTAGATCTCAACTTTGGGGATTTGAACCTTCGACCCAAATTTGAATCGAACTTCCGTTGACAATCACGGGGTGAAGGTGAGAATATGAGAAGGACATTCTCTTGATGTCACATTTTGCACCTTTTCGCCTTCAAGTGAGGAAGGTCTTTGGCCTTCTATTAATGACAAACTTCAAAATGGATATACCTCGATTTATCCTCCCACCAATGTCTTTCAAAATCTTGAATACTTTGACTTTCATCCATTTAACCAAATTTGAGGTTGAAAAATGTTTGGAATGAGATTTTGGTGTCTCCATTCTCAAATTTTCCTCATTTATGACATCCTCACTTTTGAATGAACTAGATTCTTTCAAGATTAAACGTTGAACTTTGCCTTACAACTCTAGTATCATTCTTTTGTCTTGGCATCTTGATTCATATATGTGATGGTTGGTTGCCACAACACCTTCAATTCATGAGAATCCCATGTGTTCTCCTTTTCAATGGGGGACAAAGATAACGCTCATGTATCCTCTCCAAGATGGAGGTATTGGTGATCCTTAAGAAAAACACATTAATATTCTTGTTGGGAGTCGGGGTCGATCCCACAGAGAATAATGTAATCATGATTTAGCTAATAAATAATCCAAGCAACTTATTGGAGTTTAAAGAGCAAAAAGGAAAGATAACGATAGGGGGTTTTTAAACTAGAAACAAAGGATAAAAGAAAATCAAATAAAATATTGAAATGATCATTGGCTTTCACCTTGCTTTCACCAAGAAAGGACAACAAGGGAGAATTAAGAATGGAAATTTAATTCACAAGACTTCCACCCAATTAACACATGGGTAGTCTTGGCTAAAGGTATACTTGACCACCTTTCAACCAATCAAGAAACTATCCCCACAGGTTCTCCCAAATCACCACGAGTGAGCAATAACCAGCAAATTAACTTGGGTAAGTTGGGCTATTTCTAATCCCAACTCTTAGATGGGAGTTTCCGGCAACCAAACTATATCTAGCCTTGATCTAGAGTGGAAACCCCAAATCCCCACTATTAAACCTTCCCAATTGAGGAACTCCTCTTTCAAGAAAGAACACAATTAGAATTCTAAGTCAATGTTTGCAACCATCAACTATAAAATTCAAGCATGGAAGATTCAATAGACCCATATAATTAATCAAGAGAAATCACAAGATAAGAATTAAATACCAAAATTTAGTATTATCTCTAATACAAAACCCAAAAATCATCCAAATCTTCACTTCTATGGGGTAGGGTGATAAACTTGCTCTCCATGCGTGTCAAGAATTGTGAAATTTGCCAAAGATAGCTTCCTAAACAGCTGGAAGTGTTTTGATGTGAATTGGGGTTTCTAAAAGTGGGAATTTCCAAATCTGTCCTTCAGCTGATGACGTATTCATCGCGGTCGCATGCATGTGCCTCGCAATTGCAAAGTTTAATGACTTCCTTCCATGCATTCACGTGACCTCAACCTCACAATCGCATGGATTTAACTTCTTCCTCCACGCGGTCGTGTGGCTTCACTCTTTCATTCTTGTGGTATTGTTTTCTTGTGTATCATGGTTGCGTGAACTTATTCTCGTGGCCGCAATGAGAAACTTGATGTCAGTGGTCAGCAGTCTCTTTTAGCTCCATTTCAATTTGTTTTCACTCAAATCTTTCCCGAACACTTCTAAACACAGGAACTTGTAAAATAGAAGTAATTCGTGTCAATTGCACTATTTATCCACTTTACACTAGCAAAAGCATAAGATTAAAAGTTAAATAAGTAGGTAGAATACCAACTTATCAAACCCCCAAACTTGAACTATTTATTGTCCTCAAGAAACTAAAAATTCTAACTCAAGAGGCACACAACACAAGTGCAATGACATTCAATATAAGCCAAAAAAAACCCCTTCAAGAACCAAGCATGGATTCGCTTGGAACCAATGATTAGTCAATCACATGATAACTTAATCTAAGCATTCCCCTCTATTAAAAACACACTTCAAGGATGCAATTGAATTATAAGAACAACCAAGTGACAACAACCAATCTTCAACATGTTACTCAAACCACTAGCTTACAAAAATATGCTTATTTGAGTCATTTTTGGAGTTTATCAATGTCACCAACTATCCTAATTCGCATGCCTTCAAAAGAATAAAAGTCCAAAAAACACATTATGTACAAAGATAATCACTAGGGAAAAATGTACAAATACTCACACTCACAAGGAATTTCAAGTACCAACAAGTATCAATCCATAAGCTTGCCCTTATTTTCATTCGCCACTAGCTCAAAAATAATTGGTCGGAGATCTCATAGGTCTTTTTTAAGATTGTATTGTAGGCTCGGGGATGGGTAGGATATGCATTTGGATTCAAGTGACTACATCCTCCTCGAACTCTACCCAACTTTTTCAATTCGAAACCAAAGCCATTTCTTTCATTTTCATTCACACGAGGCACCATTTCACTTTATTTTATTTGAAGCCCCAATTTTTACCGTTTTCTTAACCTTGGAGGATCTTCTTTCTTTTCTTTTCTCTTTGCTTTTCTTTTCAAAATATTCCTTCTTTTTGGTAATTCTTTTTAAGAAACAAACCATGATAAAATCATTTAGCACTCCTCCTAGGTACCTTTTATCAACCCCCAAACATAGGCTTTTAGACTCGATTTCACGCTTGTAGAATTCAAGGAGGGAAGGGTTCAAGAGAGGGATTCATTTTCAAAAATGGTCCAAGGCTTATACTGAGGTTGCCAAAAAAGAGGTATTAGGCTCAAGAGGGGTGACTAATGATTCAATTCAAGTGCAATAGTGGCTTTTAAGGGTAAGTAAGCTTCAACAATCACAAATAAGGCCTAAAATCATTTCTCTAACCAATGCAATTGAGACTAACATTAAACAAATAACAGAGCAAGTTCTAGTTAACACAAGCAAGCACAAAAATTATTCACCTACACCTCACCACACATGGCATGCAAATCATTCAAGAAGGTTCAATTCTTACTTCCTAAACAAGAACAAGGAGTCACATTCTTCAATTTCAAATTATCACCACTAATGCGTTAAAAGTCACAAAAAAATCAAAGGAGTTGTCACAAACATCATTCTTTGCCATGCACTTTTCACAAAAAATTTCATTCGGAAGGGTATACCTATTTCACTTAGCATGCAAGACTAACATCATTAGTACCAAACAGTCAATCGCAACCAAAATCTCAAAAGATGACAATTTGCCCTTAAGAATGACGTCACTTAGTCTATCATTGGGCCAATTCACCTAACTAAATAAATATGGCTACTCAAGGTTTATCAACACACCATCCCAATACACAGGCACATGCGACTCGCACATGTCAAACTATGGGTCGCACGTGCAATGCACAGACCAGGCAATGGCATGTGCGAAGCTCATGCGGTTCGCACATCGACATGTGTGATACAGTGTTCCCAGCTCAAACACATTCTAACTAGACTAACGGGTACTTATACCTCCCCTAACTTAAAGCATCCAACAAGCCTACGATAAAAAGAAAACAAAGAAGCTACAAGTAAAGAAACTAACAACCTAATCCATCAATTTCATTCATAGTACCTCTAAAACCTGACAAGGGCACAATAATATAAAAACTAGCCCAACAAGGGCACACCAATATCAAACATCAAAATAAACAAGACCGGTGAGGGCACAATAATATCCAACATAAAAAAAACAAGCCTGGGGAGGGCACAACAATATCCAACAATCAAAACGAAATAGGCTAGATAAAGTTCTAGCCACCCCCAACTAACACAGTGCAGTGCCCTCACTGCATCAAAATAAGATAAGAGTTTGAGGGGGATCCCTGAAGGGTGTATCACTCAGAAGCAGAGATGCTAGGCCCAGAAAGGACCTAATCTACCTCATCAGCATCATCGTCAGCCTCAGACCCGCATAACTTCCTTAGAGTACTCATCATCTTTGTGAGGAACTTACTTTGCTTCCTATCATGGTCCCTCTACTTTTTCTATTGCCTCTCTACCTTAGCAAGCCTTTCCTTGATATGCTACTGCTGGCCCGATATACTAGCTAGGGTAGGGTCACTAGGAATAGTGGATGATGAAACACCGGGTGCCGGTGTGGTGGAACTCTCTCTCAGACCCGAAGGTAGACGCGCTGCAATATGGCGAATCTGGGCATCCATTCCATATACTTGGTTGGAGATGTGGCGGAGTATCAGGGGCCTAATTCTGAGGGGTCCAATAGCCTCACCAGCAGCAATAGACTCAAGTGCCTAGCTGGACCCAGAGAATAGACCAAATGAGGGTGAATACACATCGATCTTCCTCTTCTTCGATGCTTGCACGGCTACACTCTTCTTTATTAGGTGAATTAGTTTTTCAGGCTTCCTCTCATTTTCACCATCCCTCTTTTCAACCCCGGCTTGATAGCATAAGTGAGTAATCAATGAAGGGAAAATCAAACTTTTGCTACCTTCAAGTACCACTTGTTGAATTTTTTTGCACAATCAATTTCCCCATATTCACTAGAAGACCCTCCATCATAGCACAAATAACCATTGCTTTCTCGGTGGTCACTTTGGATTTATTCTTAGAAGGCATGACTCGGGTACAAATGATAGAAATCTAGGTCCAGGCTTCAAGGTTGAACTTGGAGCACTCAATCCTCATATTCAAGGTTATCCATTGAGGGACCGTGCCATCATATAAGTATTCCACAAACCAACCGGTCCCCAATTCTGTAGCTCGGGCTTTGAGGGTGGCATTGTCAACATTTAGGAGGTTATAATACCCATTGATCAACTCCAGATCAAATCGAACCAACTTGCCCCGAACCATCACAACCAAGTCATTGGCAAAGTCCATCACAACTGCATTAACATAAAGTTCACGGACCACAACAAAGTTTTCCTTGATAGGCTCGGCGGCAAAGCATAACCACCTACTCATAACTAACTTCCCGTGGATATTGGCCCATTCCTCTTAAACCCATCTAACATAATACCTCACTCTCTCGTGATTGGTTTTGTCAATTGAAGATCATATAATTGTGAGCATTTGAGGGAGACGAAGGTGCATTGATCAAAATATTCCTCATTGGCCACTTGGTTAGCATCTTCATGTTCAATTTCTTTTGACGTCGGGGCCATTTTCAATCTTTAAGTACCTACACCATGAACAAACTTGTTAAACACAAATATTGTCATGCCCCGAGGTTAACCCATAGACATAACACGGGACTTGGGACCACAAGTGCCCCAAGCTAACCCTTGGTCATAACATTCTCAAGCATAACAAAAGATAAGCGGAAGCATAATAGACAAATCCAGAATCACATAAATGGATAATCAAGTCAAATAGGAATATAAAATCCAGAAAGAGACTTGTAATGACCCTTCCAGTCATTTACACATTTTCGCTTTCTTGTACCATTAGAGCTTACTTGTAGAGGCCCAAGTCATTTATGGCTTGTCAGGACCGGTAGTTCGGTGCCCGGGCCATTTGTTTGGTCTTGTACGACAACATTCTTGGTAATATCAAAGAATTTAACCAAGGTTCTAGGTCAATGGAATCCCTTAATCGAAAGTTTGACTTAAAGAAATATCTCGTGTAACACCTCGCCCGTTTGGAAGGTTTAAAGTAACCCGTGCCTTTGGGGTAAGACTAATAGTGTCTAATATACTAGTAAGGATGTTTTATGAGGTATTTTAATGGCAAAATGGTCGTATGATAAGTTTTGAAGTCAAGCAAGTTGCAAAACAAAAGTCGGAAGAAGTTATTGTAAATTCCTTTAATGAATTCTCTTCAAATTTGGGTTAAATGTCTTGGGGTGTTTCTCCCTATCAATAAAAAGTTAGTGGGCCCCCAATATACCAAATCGAAGGTCTACGAGCCTAGTTTCTGAAGCACTAAACTGTTCATCCATACAACTTCAGAATAGAGAGATGTCTGTATTTTCGTAAGAACGCACAAGCAGACATGTCAACGTAGGGCCCACATCCTAAGTCGGTTTTGCCTTATAAAAGGTGTTCCAGCTTCGGTTTAATTCATAAAAACCAAGCAAAAACGTTAGAAAATCATAGGTAAATCTCCTAGGTACTCCATGGACTTTGATGCTTTCAATTCGGAAGTTACTCTACGTCGCGAGCTCGTCATTTTGGTATAGTTTGTCCCGTCGATTTCATGGCGTATCTTCGTCGGTGTTGATGCAGTGATCTAGCAGGTGTTTTTTGAGTATTTTTAAGTATCTATGGGGTTATTTTGGTGAGGTATGGATCCCGTACACTTATCTATTTGTTGGATAAGGATTTTAAGCTTCTAGTTATGAAAAGTTGTTGTTACCGATATCTTGTAGTAGTTTCTTGTTGATTTTGGATCTGTTTGTTGTTCCTGCAAGGAGGCAGGTTGTTAATCTTTGTATATTGAATATTTTTGTCAAGGAAATCTCTCCCCTACAACCCTCCTTCGTTATTATATGTTCTAGTATTGTTTTATGGATTTCTGAGCCACGAAGTGGTATTTTGGATCTGTGGCTCTGGCCAGCCCCTTTGTCATATTAAATTCAGTTGTTATTGTTGTATGTTGATGGTGTTAAGGTGTTTGAGGTACTAGGTATTGGTGTGATTCTTATTGGAGTCACATACGATAGTTATTGGATTGAATAATAAAGTACGCCTTTAAATAGTGCCTCGGGAGCTCGTCGCTCCTTTGAGATGTGGGTTGCATATTATTGTTGGATTTATCTTCCATTTCTTATTGTTACTGGCCTCATTTTATGCTTTGGAGTTGGCTGGTCGCGAGTGTGACATTAACACCTTATCAAATGGCTACGACTCATTCTTGCAGCCTTGTCGATTCTAGCAATTGTTCCACTACCTTGGTTAGTCAAGCTCCATAGAGACGCCTTTGGGGATTTAATTAAAAGTATTCTTTTATGATTTGGAGCTTCCCGGAGCAGTTCGAGTCTTGACGAGGCCGTTCCCACAACTAGTCATTTGATGACAGGTAGGTTATGGTTTTACCCTATTTAGACTCTGCGTATATAGGCTATAACTGCATTAATTAGCATCCTTGGGTGGGTTGTTATAGGTTGGTACCCCAGACCTTGTCCGCCCTTTTTCCATCTATTTCATACGTTGTTTGTAGTATTTGTGTAGTATTGTATATTACCTTTGTGGTCCTGTGTAGCCTTGTATTGACTCTGGAATATAGATGGTGGGTTATTTGGGAATGTCCGCGAGACCCGGACATAGAGATGATCCTTTTAGGCTGGTTATGTCTGCTGAGTAGCTGTTGGGCTTGTGCAGGCTGATAGGAGTTATTGTGAGCCGTTGGGCTACTTTTATATTTGTGTGCGAGCATATCATCCATGAAAAAGGTTTTCCCCTGCATGTTTTACTACACTTTTGGCTGCGAGCCACTACTGACAGTTTTCCTAAATTTGCATGGCCCTGGGGCCCTTTTTTGGTACTGTTGATGATAGAAAAGGGGATTTTTGGATGTTTTCGCACTGATTTTATTACTGGTACTAGTCTCTGTGGGGCAGAGCACCAGACTTGATTTTATTACTGATACTAGTCACTGCGGGGCAGAGCACCAGACTTGATTTTATAACTGATACTAGTCTCTGCGGGGCGGAGCACTAGACTTGATTTACTATAGTTTTAGACCCGGTTACGCCCCGGCACCCTTGGAGGGGTTTTTGAGGCATTTTCTACTACTTTAGTCCTGGACGGGGTCTGGGCATGCATACTTGAGAGTGGGTCTCTATCTTGATCCAAAACTTGCTTTCGGATGACATGTCTTGATACTGAGTTTTAGTATGGGGTCGGGGACCTCAATGGACCTTACTGCTCCGGACCTGTTGCTTCGGGCTTCGGGCTATGTGTGCCGGAGGGAAGGGTATACAGTGAAGTAGAGGTATACGGGCTGAGTCCTTCTATGGAACCTGCCTACTAGGCCCGATCAGCTCTGGAGGAGGTACATACAGAGGTTCTATTTCACACATCATATCATATCATGCATTGGATTCCACCCTTGTTTGCTGTTTGTTGATTGTATGCTCCGATAGTATGGGATGACAGAGGGTTTGCTTTCACTTAATTTTGTTCATCGGTTGTATGGGCAGCCGTTAGGACTGTAGGTAGACTATATTTACTCATGTCTTTATTTAGAGGTTGTCTTGGCACTCGGTTAGTGAAGGATTAGTGATAGTTAAACAGTTGAGGTTTTGGTTTTTGGATGTCTGATAATTCTGAGGGCTAGGGAGTCCTATCTTATTGAGGCACTTTTGTGTGGCCTTCTGAGTAGAGTGTGAGACTCTGGTTCTATTCTTTTGGGAAGCTGAGTGGTATCTCTTGGTTATTTTGGTTTAGTTATTTCATCCTAGGGTTGTACTTGTGAGGTGATTCCCTGGTTATACTATCATGTGATTGGATCGGTGTTATGATTTCCTTATACTTGTTGATTCTATTTTGAGTATGTTAGACTGCTCTCCGTCTTTTCCTTTTACTTGAGGTTACCGATATACTGCCATTTTCTCAACTCTCTCTCTACTTACTTATATTATTGTGCAAGGACTCCAAGTGCGTTCTCCTTTCCTTCACCTATGATTATATGTAATTGTATCTTTGTGCTAGCATGTGTTCTTAAAGCTCTTGGTTATGGATGATCTGTGCTAGCTCCTTGTGCCTTGCTTATTGCTTCAGTGACTGCTTTCTTGCTATTTGTTACTTACTTCTTTTATATCTTATATGCGCTCAGTCGGCCGATGATACCTACTGAGTACCCATTATTTTGGTGCTCATACTAAACTTCTGCACTTTTTGGTGCAAATATTAGCTGAGCTTTCGCCGTTGATCACGTTGGAGACTCGTGCAGCTTTTGGATCTTTGAGACTAGGGTGAGCGCCTGACAGTTGGGGCTTGTCTGCATCTCATTTGTTGTACTGTTGCTCCTTGTACTTTTGGAGGCAAATTTGTATTGTATTTTGTTACTTCTAGCACTTGTATTCTATTAGAAGCTTCTGTACTATTGATACCAAGTCTTGGGGTTGGTGTAATTTCCTTTATGTATTTATATTCGAGTTTTTCTTCCGTTATGTCTACCTATACATTCTGCTTCTGCTTATCTCAGCTTGTTGAGCATATTAGTTATGTAGTAGCCCATTACTAGCTGTTCCGACCTACGGGAATTGGTTTGCCTACTGGGGGTTGTAGGTGCCATCATGACTTGAGAAATCGGGTCGTGACAGCTTGATATCAGGGCTACCGGGCATTGTTAGGAAAAGTTTCATCTTCTTGACTCCTCATCATGTGTTCCTTGATCTATTGACTTCTAAACTTCGGTTGTTCATTCATTTTGAGATGCCTCATATGAGTGTGATAACGGTTGGTGCCGAGGCTTCCGTGCCTGTTGCTTCAGTGCTTCCATCAGCGCCAGGACTCCATAGTGAGGATTTATTGCACTAGATAGGGCGTGTGGGGTTAGCCCGACCTTCTATTAAATTTATAGCGACCTCAGCACTTCAGGAAACCGTGGCTAGGACTCTGAGTCCTCTGGTGAGTGTTTCTGTACCTGGTTCTGTGAGTGGTGCTTCAGTTATAGTTGAGCTTCTAGTTCTTCAGCAGGGTTTTCTGTCAGTATTGGAGTACGAGGCAAGATTTTCCCGTCGGACTTCATCTGGTATAGGCTATTTTTGGTGTGGTGAGCATGGGCACTTTGATAGGAATTTCCCCAAGATTGTGTATCCTAGACAGCCTGGTTGTTATCATTGTGGAGAGATTGGTCACCTTTATAGAGCTTATCCCCGGAAAGGGCCGGTAAGGCCTTCAGTTTTGACTACTAAGTCTAGAGTTAAATCCCGTCAGCTTGATGCTCCTCTTGGTGGGCCAGAGGTAGAGGTTCCTGATATTATTACTCCAGGTTAGGCTTTTTCTACCTTCGACTTATGTTAGTCTCGCTCGTGTTGCGACTCTATCCCTTCTATCGTGTAATTGCTTATATGGTTGCCTACTACTTGTTTAAGTTGTTTGGCTACCCGAATTGTAGTATCGATATGTTATTTTATTGTTAGTTTATTCTTTAGTAGTTGATGGGGGTAAGTTAGCCTTGAGAGGTGTTTTCTCAGAGTTGTAGCTCGTGGGTAGTTCTTGTTAGTCTGTTTCTAGTTGGGTTATCCCTGTTTCATTGTGATTTTGGACTTGTGGTTAAGTTTCCCTTGTTGAACGGTCCTAGATGGTTGTTTCCTAGGCCATTTTCTAGCGTGGCTAGAGATCCGTGTGATGGTTTGATGTATTACCGGTAGTTGGGCCATTGTTGAGATTTTGCCTCAGTTCGGAGATATTGGTTATGCTATTGTGCATAGATTGGTTTGGTCTCTCGAGTGTCTAGAGTCAACCCTTTTTGTTGATTAGTTTAGGAGGTTGGTATGTATATGGGTTGTTCCCATAGTCTCCTCCACTTCCTGGTCCGTTGGGCGTTTTGTTATATCCCTAGCTTCAGTTGGAACGAATCTTGATCGTAGTTCTTTCAATAAGCTCTGGATGTTGGCATCGTGATTGGGTCTTGACTTTAAGCACTTCCGACTAAGTGTTGATCGTAACCTCGTGGTTAGGTTGTATTTGTAAGCATTTCAGGTGAGTTGGGCATCTGGCCCATTCTTCTCCTGCCGTATTGAATTTGACGTATAGCTATGACTAGTAAGGTAATGGCTTCAAGTTCTTATTCGAGAAAGGATTTGTAAGGTTTAGTATCTGCTAAAAAAGGATTTTTGTTTAGTTGAAAACAAGGGAGATGATTCTTTGTTTGTGTTTATGTGTCCTTGTAGTTACCTGAGGTGGCGATGAAGGTTTTCTTTGGGATTGTGTGTTGGTGATTCGATCCAGCCGTCTACACATTGCCGTGGGTTTTCCATCAATTAGTTTTTGTTTCAGTAGCAGCTGCGGTGTTGGCAACTTGCATTTTCAGGCCTAGTTGTCTTGGGTTCTTAAGGGTTCATTGGCAGCGTACAGGTTTGACCAAGGCTTTGGTTGCCAGTTTTGAAAGTCGGTGTTCAGAATCATAAATTGGCCGGTTACATCGGATGGTTTGTGGCAGTTTCTATTTGGTTGCAGCATCCTAGTGCTTGGAGGCAGTGGGTGCGGGCAACTTAGCTTCTTTACTTCAGTTGTGGACGCGGCTATTGGCCTTGGACACCTAGTCCTTGGCTAACCTCTGCAAGAGGTGAGATATTCTAGATTTCAGCAGTGTTCTAGTTAGTACGAGGTTCTTCTACCATGGTTGGATAGACTCATCGGCGTAAGTTTGAGCTTCAGCAGTGGTGTATGCTTTATGTGGTCAGCTTGTGTGGGTTGAGCGAGGCTATTTTAAGCTCTGATGATACGTAGAGATTGGTAATAGCAATTCATTTTCCCTGGATTTGAAAGCTTGTTTAATTGATTCCTCTGGAGTTGTTGTTTATGTGGGGTTTTAGTGTTGGTTAGACTCGGACAGTATGGATGAGAAGTTCGTTATGATATATGATTTGAAGTGGTTGGTTGTTTGCAGAACCAGTAGAGCGGTTGATTCGAGCCAAAGGAATGAATTGAAAGTATATGCAAAAATTTCTATGGCTAGATGGTAACTTTGAACCCCAGGCACCTTTTTCCTTTGCCTTCGGGGTGTTTGGACTTGATATTCGTGGCATGGTGGACTTCTTCCTGAGGTGAGATTCGTAAGGCAATTTCACATTCAAATGGTGTTCGAGTGTTTGGAGTAGCAGTAGTGTTTTCTAGAGTTTGGAGCTTTGCTCATGGTTACAGACTTCGTGGTAGGCTTACCACACTTCTTGCAGGATCATGGTTTTGGTTTGGGTCTTTTGGGCAGGTTTCCCTGGTTCATTCACTTTCAGCTAATTCAGACCTGTCACGGTTCAGTTAGCAAATTTGATGTTAGAAAAAATATTCGTTCGTTGGTTGGTGGTTAGTCAAGGCAGGTAACTTTAGTTTCAATGATATGCTACGGGTTGTTATCTTAGATGGCAAAGGCTAGTAGCCTATATCTTGGCTTAAAACACATTTGAATAAAATGGGTGACTTTGTTCATGGTAAAGTATAAGCAAGAATTATGGATCTCTTAAGTGTTCAGCTTATATGTAGCTTCCTTTTTGTGGTGCTAAAGGATTAAGTTCAGAATAAAAAAAAGGGCTTTTGTGGAACAGCGGGTTCATGAGTTAGAGTTTTGGGTTGATGGATTTTCTAGTAAACTTGGTATGGTTTTGAGGATTCGAGTTTTGTGTGTTGATAGCCTTGGTGCTCTGGTTTTGGTGTTGTGTAGGTCCTTTTTGGTTAAGATTCTCGAGGTTCAGTTTGGGTTGGTAGATCTTTGGAGGTTGAAATCTAGCTTGGCTAGTAAGAAATTAAGGCTTGGTTGCTTTCTTTGGTTCTGTTCTATTGGGTGTCGTCTGGTCGCGGAGGTTATCCGGGTTGTATGAGAGAGTAGTGCCGGCGTTGTATATGCTATTCTTAAATCTCTGGTATTTTCTTCCTTCCTGACTTTCGGGGACAAAAGTCTTTTTAGTAGTGGATGATGTAATGACCCTTCCGGTCATTTACATGTTTTTGCTTACTTGTACCATTAGAGCTTACTTGTAGCGGCCCAAGTCATATATGGCTTGTCGGGACCGGTAGTTCGGTGCCCTGGCCGTTTGTTTGGTCTTTATGGCCGTTCCTCAATTTAGAGCTTCAACTTTGGAAATTGTTGACTTCCGACAACATTCCTTGTAATATCAAAGAATTAAACCAAGGTTCTAGGTCAAAGGAATCCCTTACTCGAAAGTTTGAATTAAAGAAATGCCTCGTGTAACACCTCGCCCGTTTGGAAGGTTTAAAGTAACCCGTGCCTTTGGGGTAAGACTAAAAGTGTCTAATATACTTTAAGGATGTGTTATGAGGTATTGTAATGGTAAAATGGTCGTATGGTAAGTTTTGAAGTCAAGCAAGTTGCGAAACAAAAGTCGGAAAAAGTTATTGTAAATTCCTTTAAGGAATTCTCTTCAAATTTGGGTTAAATGTCTTGGGGTGTTTATCCCTATATATAAAGAGTTAGTGGGCCCCCAAAATACCAAATCTAAGGTCTACGAGTTTAGCTTCCAACCCACTAAACTGTTCCTCCATACGACTTCAGAATAGAGAGATATCCATATTTTCGTATGACCGCGCAAGCAGACACGTCAAGGTGGGGCCCACATCCTAAGTCAGTTTTTCTTTATAAATGGTGTTCCAGCTACGTTTTAATTCATAAAACCAACCAAAAACATCAGAAAATCAGAGGTAAATCCCCTAGATACTCCATGGACTTTGATGCTTTTAATTCAGAAGTTTAACGGAAGTTGCTCGACGTCGCAAGCTCGTCATTTTGGTGTAGTTTGTCCCGTCGATTTCATGGTGTATCTTCGTGGGTGTTGATGCAGCGAGCTAGCAGGTGTTTTCTGAGTATTTTTCAGTAGCTATGGATTTATTTTGGTGAGGTATGGATCCCGTACACTTATCTATTTGTTGGAGCAAGAGTTTAAGCTTCTAGTTATGAAAAGTTGTTGTTGCCGATATCTTGTAGTAGTTTCTTGTTGATTTTGGGTCTGTTTGTTGTTCCTGCAAGGAGGAAGGTTGTTAATCTTTGGATATTGAATATTTTTGTCAAGGAAATCTCTCCCCTACGACCCTCCTTCGTTATTATATGTTCTAGTATTTTTTTATGGATTACTGAGCCAAGAAGTGGTATTTTGGATCTGTGTCTCTGGGCAGCCCCTTTGTCATATTAAATTGAGTTGTTATTGTTGTATGTTGATGGTGTTAAGGTGTTGGAGGTACTAGGGATTGGTGTGATTCTTATTGGAGTCACGTACGATAGTTATTGGATTGAATGACATAAAGTACGCCTTTAAATAATGCCTCGGGAGCTCGTCGCTCCTTTGAGATGTTGGTTGCATATTATTGTTGGATTTAGCTGCCATTTCTTATTGTTACTGGCCTCATTTTATGATTTGGAGTTGGCTGGTCGCGAGTGTGACATTAACACCTTATCAATTAGATACGGCTCGTTCTTGCAGCCTTGTCGATTCTAGCAATTGTTCCATTACCTTGGTTGGTCAGGATTCATAGAGACGCCTTTGGGGCTTCAGTTAAAAGTATTCTTTTGTGATTTGGAGATTCCCGAAGTAGTTCGAGTCTGGACGACGCTGTTCTCGTAGCTAGTCATCGGATGACAGGTAGGTTATGGTTTTCCCCTATCTAGACTCTGGGTATATAGGCTATAACTGCATTAATTAGCATCCTTGGGTGGGTTGTTATAGGTTGGTACCCTAGACCTTGTCCGCCTTTCATCCGTCTATTTCATACGTTGTTTGTAGTATTCGCGTAGTATTGTATATTACCTTTGTGGTCCTGTGTAGCCTTGTATTTACTCTGGAACATAGATGGTGGGTTATTTGGGGAATGTCCGCGAGACCCAGACATAGAGATGATCCTTTTAGGCTGGTTATGTCTGGTGAGTAGCTGTTGGACCTGTACAGGGCTGATAGGAGTTGTTGTGAGCCGTTGGGCTACTTTTATATTTGTGTGCAAGCATATTATCCATGAAAAAGCTTTTCCCCTGCATGTTTTACTACAGTTTTGGCTGCGAGCCACTACTGACAGTTTCCTAAATCTGCATGGCCCAGGGGGGCCTTTTTTTGTACTATTGATGATAGAAAAGGGGATTTTTGGATGTTTTCGCACTGATTTTATTACTGGTACTAGTCTCTGCGGGGTAGAGCACCAGACTTGATTTTATTACTTATACTAGTCTCTGCGGGGCAGAGCACCAGGCTTGATTTTATTACTGATACTAGTCTCTGCAGGACGGAGCACTAGACTTGATTTACTATAGTTTTAGACCCGGTTACGCCGGGGCACCCTTGGAGGGGTTTTTGAGGCATTTTCTACTACTTTAGTCCTGCACGAGGTCTGGGCATGCATACTTGAGACTGGGTCTCTATCTTGATCCCAGACTTGCTTCCGATTGACATGTCTTGATAGTGAATTTTAGTATGGGGTCGGGGACCTCCATGGACCTTGCTGCTCCAGACTTGGGGCTTTGGGCTACGTGTGCAGGAGGGTATGGTATACGGTGGAGTAGAGGTATACGGGCTGAGTCCTTCCATGGAACCTGCCTACTGGGCCCGATCGGCACCGCAGGAGGTACATACAAAGGTTCTATTTCACACATCATATCATATCATGCATTGGATTCCACCCTTGTTTGCTGTTTGTTGGTTGTACGCTCCGGTAGTATGGGATGCCTGAGGGTTTTCTTTCACTTGATTGTGTTCCTCGGTTGTATGGGCAGCCGTTGGGACTGTAGGTAGACTATATTTACTCCTGTCATTATTTAGAGCTTATCTTGGCACTCGGTTAGTGAAGGATTAGTGATGGTTAACTTGTTGAGGTTTCGATTGTGGGATGTCTAATTATTGTGAGGGCTAGGGAGTCCTATCTTATTGAGGCACTTTTGTGTGGCCTTCTGAGCAGAGTGTGAGACTCTAGTTCTATTCTTGTGGGAAGCTGAGTGGTATCTCTCGGTTATTGTGGTTTAGTTATTTCATCCTAGTGTGGTACTTGTGAGGTGATTCCCTGGTTATGCTATCATGTGATTTGATCGGTGTTATGATTTCCTTATACTTGTTGATTCAATTTTGTGTATGTTAGACTGCTGTCCGTCTTTTCCTTTTACTTGAGGTTACTGGTATACCGCCATTTTCTTAACTCTCTCTCTATTTACTTATATTATTGTGCAATGACTCCAGGTGCGTTCTCCTTTCCTTCACCTGTGATTCTATGTAATTGTATCTCTGTGCTAGCATGTGTTACTTGAAGCTCTTGGTTATGGATGATATGTGCTAGCTCCTTCTGCCTTTCTTATTTCTTCAGTGACTGCTTTCTTGCTATTTGTTACTTACTGCTTTTATATCTTATATGCGCTCAGTCGGCCGATAATACCTACTGGGTACCCATTGATTTGGTGCTCATACTACACTTCTGCACTTTTTGGTGCAGATATTAGCTGAGCTTTCGCCGTTGATCACATTTGAGACTCGTGCAGCTTTTGGATCTTTGAGACTAGGGTGAGCGCCTGACGGTCGGGGCTTGTCTACATCTCATCTGTTGTATTGTTGATCCTTGTACTTTTGGAGGCAAATTTGTATTGTATTTTGTTACTTCTAGCACTTGTATTCTATTAGAAGCTTTTGTACTATTGATACCAAGTCTTGGGGTTGGTGTAGTTTCCTTTATGTATTTATATTCGAGTTTTGCTTCCATTTTGTCTACCTTTACATTCTGCTTCTGCTTATCTAAGCTTGTTGAGCGTATTGGTTAGGTAGTAGCCCATTACTAGATGTTCTGGGCTACGGGAATTGGTTCGCCTACTGGGGGGTTGTAGGTGCCATCATGACTTGAGAAATCGAGTCGTGACAGCTTGGTATCAGAGCTCTAGGTTCACCGATGTCATGGTACAGAAGCAAGTGTCTAAGTACAGTCTCGCGGATCGGTACGATGACGTCTGTATCCTATCTACGGGAGGCTACAGGGAATTGTTAGGAAAAGTTTCATCTTCTTGGCTCCTTATCGTGTGTTCCTGGCTCTATTGACTTCTAAACTTCGGCTGTTCATTCATTCTGAGATGCCTCATACGAGTGCGATAGCGGTTGGTGTCGAGGCTTCTGTGCCTGTTGCTTCAGTGCTTCCATCAGCGCCAGGACTCCAGAGTGTGGGTTTACTGCACTAGATAGGGGGTGTGGGGTCAGCCCAACCTCCGATTGGATTTATAGCGACCTCAACACCTCAGGACATCGTGGCTAGGACTCTGAGTCCTCCGGTTAGTGTTTCAGTACCTAGTTCTGTGAGTGGTGCTTCAGTTATAGTTTAGCTTCTAGTTCTTCAGCAGGGTTGTCTGTCAGTATTGGAAAATGAGGCGAAATTTTCCCATCGGACTTCATCTGGTATAGACTTTTTCTGGTTTGGTGAGCATGGGCACTTTGCTAATAATTGCCCCAGGATTGTGTATCCCAGACAGCCTGGTTGTTATCATTGTGGAGAGATTGGTCACCTTTATAGAGCTTGTCCCTGGCTAGGGCCAGTTAGGCCTTCAGTTTTGACTACTCAGTCCAGAGTTAGATCCCGTCAGCTTGATGCTCCTGTTGGTCGGCCAGAGGTAGAGTTTCCTGATATTATTGCTCTAGGTTAGGCTTTTTCTACCTTTGACTTATGTTAGTCCCGCTCGTGTTGCAACTCTATCCCTTCTTTCGTGTAAGAACCTTAATTTGAAAATTCATGAAATCACAAATTGAAATTTGGGGTTTTGGGCACAAGGATGAAAGGAACCCATTGTTTAATACTTACATACCTTGATTGGAGTTAACCCACTTGAGATTGAAACGATTAGGAGACTTGGACTTGGAGCTTGAGACCTTGAGCTTGAGAGAGTTCTTTTCCTTTTGGGGAGATGAATGAGGTAATGAAAAGGGACTTAGGCTAATAAGGGCGAAAACCCTTCTAGAAATAGCCAAAATGACATCATTTAGGAGTTAAAAGAGTGGCTAATGACTAAAATATCCCTGGGATTTAATTAAGAAAAAGCTAGAAAATTGGTCAGCTTCAGGAATCACGGGTCGCTTCTATGGGTCATCATTTGAACGACGACCCATGGTTCCTGTCTAACCATTCAGGCTGCAGAAGACAATCCTACAGGTCAACAAGATAGACTCGTAGAATGTATGACGGGTCATCAAATTAAGTCGTGAAACCCGGGGAACTTGTCATCCCCTTAATCTGGTTCCACGACTCGATAGGACGGACCTGTGGTTTGAACCACAGTGCGTAAAAAAAACTCTTGGTCCCATACCAGAGGCTGAATCAACAGAAGGGAATCACGGTTCCATTTCACGACCCGTGGTTCAAACCACAGCCCGTGGTTTAGACCCGTCATTTCTAGAACATGAACATTTTCTGAGTTTCAGACTTAGATAGCTGGTTTAATTTCCGAGGTGTTATAATATGCCCCCCTTAGGATCAATCATCCTTGAATGAAGACTAAGGAAGGGAAACAGAAGATAAAACAGCCCACCCAGCAACAAAACATGGAAATCAAGGGATAAACATGAGAACTGAACTTTTCAACCTAAAATATGGTTAAATCAACTTCGAAAACATTAATGCATGCTAGGATCATGAGGGTAATTGATGGAATAGGATGGGAGGAACATACTAAGGATGAAACTACTACCTTGAGCTGGAACAGAATTGGAAGGAAAAAGATGGGGATATTTCGCCTTCATGGCCTCTTCTGCTTCCCAAGTATCTCCTTCAACAAGCTGATTTCTCCAAAGAACTTTTACCGAAGTGACTTCTTTGTTTCTCAACCTCCGAATTTGATGGTCAAGGATTTCTATGGGGAACTCCTCATAGATGAGACTATCCTTTACACCTACATCCTCCAAAGGAACAATCAAGGTCGGATCACCAACACACATCTTCGATAAGAAAACTGGATGAACCGCTTCCAAATCCGATGGCAAATGCAACTCATAAGCAACCTTACCAACCTTGCTCAGAATCTGATAAGGGCCTACAAAATGGGGACTAAGATTCCCTTTCTTGCGAAATCTCATCACACCCTTAATGAGTGACACCTTTAGAAAAAACAATCATCAACTTCAAATTCTAATTCCCTTCTTCTCACATCTGCGTATGACTTTTGTCGACTCTGAGTGGTCTTAAACCTCTCCCTAATAAGCTGAACTTTGTCCATTGTCTCATGAATCGAATCTGGACCAATCTAGGCTGCCTCACCTACCTCAAACCAACCAATAGGAGATCTACATCTTCGATCATAAATTGCCTCATAAGGAGCCATATGGATGCTAGAGTGAGCTATTTTTGTAGGCAAACTCGATAAGAGGTAACTGATCATCCCAATTGCCTTTGAAATCAATCACGCAATCTCTCAACATATCCTCCCAGGTTTGAATATTATGCTCTACCTGGCCTTCTGTCTGAGGGTGAAAAGTTTTGATAAGCTTCACCTGAGTACCAAGACCTCTCTGAAATGATCTCCAAAACTTAAAAGTTAATTGAGTACCCCTATCTGAAATAATGGACAAAGGAACACCATGAAAATGAACTATATCCTTGATTTAGAGTCTAGCATAGTCGTCTGCTGAATCTATAGTCTTAACAGCCAAGAAATGGGATAATTTAGTCATCCGGTCGACAATCACCCAAATCGAATCATGTTGCCTTTGAGTACGAGGCAAACCTGTAATGAAGTCTATATTTATTGCTTCCCATTTCAAAGTGGGAAGGTCAATATCCTAAATCATGCCAACGGGTTGCTGGTACTCTACCTTCACTTGCTGACAATTGGGATACTTAGCCACAAAATCGGCTATGTCCCTCTTCATACCATTCCACCAATAGACTTCCCGTAGATCACAGTACATCTTGGTGGCACTGGGGTTGATGGAATATCTAAAACTATGAGCCTCAATCAAAATCTGCTGGCGCAACCCATCTACATCTGGCACACATAGTCGACCCTAATAATGAAGTACACCATCTCCCCCTTGGGAAAAACCTCAACCCTTTGTTAATGGACTGCACCATTAAGCTAAAGTAAAATGGGATCACTGTCTTGATTTGCCTTTACTTCTGCTACCAAGGAGGATTCATAACCATTTTGAACAATAACACCACCTTCTGTCGAGTCTGTAAGGCGAACTACCAACTGAGCTAGCCTATGAACCTCCTTAACCAGTTCCTTTTTTACTTCTTCGACTGAAGACACACTACCCATGGACAATCTACTAAGTGCATCTGCCACAACATTGGCCTTACCCGGATGCTAAATTGCACTCATCCCATAATCCTTAAGAATCTCAAGCCATCTCTTTGTCGCAAATTCAATTCCTTCTGATTGAACACATACTGAAGACTCTTATAATCAGTGAATACATCCACATGAACCCCATACAAGTATTGTCTCCAAATCTTCAAAGCAAAGACCATGACTGCTAACTCAAGATCATGAGTAGGGTAGTTCTTCTCATGAGTCTTAAGTTGCCTCAAAGCATAAGGAATCACTTTACCACGCTGCATTAAAATATAACCCAAACCAATCCTAGAAGCATCACAATACACAACAAAATCATCTAGGCTCTCGGGTAGATCTAACACTAGAGTTGTGGTCAATCTAGTCTTCAATTCCTGAAAGTTCTTCTCACATAAATCAAACCACTGAAATTTTACCTTCTTCTGAGTCAATCGGGTCAAAGGGGCAGCAATGGAATAAAATCCTTCCACAAACCTCCTGTAGTAACCGGCCAAACCCAAAAATCTTCTAATATCATATGGGGAAGTGGGTCTAGGCCAGTTCTTTACTGCGTCTATCTTTTGAGAATCAACCTGAATACCTTCTTTAGTCATAATATGACCCATAAAAGAAACAAACTGCATCCAAAACTCACACTTGCTAAACTTTACAAATAATTGTCGGTCCTTGAGAGTTCGCAACACAACTCTCGAATGGTCCGCATGCTCCTCCTCACTCCGAGAGTAGATGAGGATGTCATCAATGAAAACAATCACAAACATATCTAGATACTGCTTGAACACGCGGTTCATCAAATCCATAAAAGCTACATGAACATTCGTTAGACCAAAACACATAATAATAAATTCATAATGACTATACTTAGTCCTGAAGGACACCTTCGGAATATCACACTCTCTAACACGAAGCTGATGATAGCCGAATCTACGGTCAATCTTGGAGAAGTAACTAGCACTGTGAAGCTGATCGAACAAGTCATCAATCCTAGGAATGGGATACTTATTCTTGATTGTGACCTTGTTAAACTGATGATAGTCAATACACATTCTGAGGGAACCATCTTTCTTTCGCACGAATAATACTGGAGCACCCATGGAGAAATGCTAGGCCTGATGAAACCCTTATCAAGAAAATCCTTCAACTGATCCTTTAACTCCTTAATTTCTGTAGAGGCCATTCTATAGGGAGGGATAGAGATAGGATTCGTATCTGGAAGAAGATCTATCTATCCCAAAGTCGATTTCCCTCTCAGGAGGGACTCCAGGTAAATCCTCGGGGAACACCTCTGGGAATTCATTCACAATGGAAATAGACTAAAGGGATGAGGTTTTGGATTTCGTGTCTATAACCCGAACTATATGATAAACACAACCTTTAGAAATCATCTTCCTAGCCTTAAGATAAGATATGAACTGACCTTTTGAGGATGGGGGACTACCTTGTCATTCAAAAATGGGTTAATTTGGAAACTTAAAACTGACAACTCAAGTATGACAATCAACAGAAGTATAACAACCATGCAACCAATCCATAACAAGAATAACATCAAAATCTGTTATCTCCAACTCTACTAGAGCCGCTGAAGTGACTCTATGAAGGACCGAGATAGAGGAATTTCGATAGATTCTTTTGCCTAAGACTGGCTCACCATCACGAGTAGAAACACAAAAGGGTTCTAAAAGCAATTTGGGACATACTTTGAATTTGCATGCTATACAAGGGGTCATAAATGATAAGGAGGCATCGGGGTCCAACAAAGCATACACATCAAAAGAGAATACTTTCAACATACCGGTAATAACATTTGGGGAACCTTCCTGATCCTGACGAGAGGACATGGCATAAATGCAGTTCTGGCGCTGACAACCAGAACTAGAAGTTGTGCCCTACTGGGCTGGTCGACCTCGTGGGGCTGCTGGAGCAGACTGAGCCCTACCAACTCCCTACCCCTTCTTATCTGAAGGGAAGTGTCTAATCAAATTCCCAACCTGTCCACACCCAAAGCATGCACCTGTGCCCAAACGACACTCTCCCAGGTTAGTCTTCCAATACCTGCTACAAATTTGGTGGGAAGATCCCATTGAAACACTCCCCTGAGATTGTGAATAGGAACCAGAACCTCTACCATTTTGATCATGATGAGGCCTCTGGTCCTGGGTAGGAGCACTAGCAGAAGAATGAATGGGGCCTGATGACTTTTTCAAGAATGAGGAGCGATCCGCCACCGGACCTCTGATGACCAAAACCTGATCCCTCGGATCTAGCCATCTTATTATCCCTAGCAATCTCCCTAAGCCTGTATCCCTCGATCTGGTGAGCATCGGTCATGAGTCTAGAAATTTTCATATCAATCAACAACATAGCATACCTATACTCCTTCTTCACCAAATCTGAAACCCCATAGATAAACTTGATCATCTGATCATGCGGGCCTGCTACCATAGAGGGGGCATACCTAGATAACTGAGTGAACTTCAAACTGTACTCCTGAACAGTCATAGATCCCTATCTCAAGTCCAAAAACTCCTCAATCTTTGCTTGCCTCAACTCTCCGGGAAAGAACCGATCAAGGAAGGCTCACTCAAAACACTCCCAAGTCATAAAGACCTCGTCCCCAGCTCTAGCTTTCTTCCATTGCATGAACCAGATATGAGCCACATCCTTGAGTTGATAGGATGCCAACTCAACACAAACAACCCCAACTGCTTGCATCACCTCAAAGATTTTCTTCACTTCATCAATAAAATTTAGTGGATCCTCATTTGCCTTCAAACCCTAAAACTCCAGCGGGTTCATACTTACAAAATAATTAAATCGGGTTGCTACCCCACCTTGAGGGTAGACAGGGGCAGGAGCCTACTGATTGACCTGATCAGCCAAGGTCTAGGCTAGCAAATGGATGGCATTCCTAAACTCCTCATTCATGACCTGGAGGACCGGCATTCCGAGAGGCTCGGTAAGGCATAGTACGTCGAGGCATGATCTGACACATACAAGGTAAGGATTAGAGGAACATTAGAGTTAAGCTCTATCACACGATATGATCATAAAAAAGTGAAGTTTTCTAAGACATCTCAAAGCTTCCCTCTTATATGTATTGCATGCTTCACGCACATGAAGGAGACTCTACTCGATGCGGCTTTCAGACATCCTAGGACTCTTGAACCTGAGGCTCTGATACCAAGTTTGTCACGCCCTGAGGTTACCCCCTAGACGTAACACGTGACTTGGGACCACAAGTGCCCCAAGTTAACTCTTGGTCATAACATTCTCAAGCATAACAAAAGATAAGTGGTAGCATAATAGATAAATTTGGAATCACATAAATGGATAATCAAGTCAAATAGGAACAAAAAATCAAGAAAGAGACTCAAAAGCTGGCTATGTCTGAAAATCCTCGACTCATGACATAAAGAGTTGCTAGGACAAGACCCTAGCTAGCTCGAAGTGCAGAAAATAAAATAGCTAACACTGACTAAAAATATAACTAGTCATCGACCTAAGAGGACTCACCAACAACTAACAGAGAGTGTCCTGGGAGCTCTAGCCACGGGTCTGAGAAGGGACACCTGAATCTGCATCATCAAGGATGCGGCACAAAATATACACCAGTACTATAGAATGTACCGAATACGGGAGAGATGAATGATCATGATAAAACACACTTAAAATATACTTAAAGTGAACCCTTTTCATAAAGAAATAACATAAGAGGATTATCAAGATATGAGACATAAAATATAAAGTACAGTTAAAATTCAAAGTATGATATCATATAACTTCATAGCTTGAAAATAATCATGTGGGAGTTTCTCTTAACCGACATAAACCATGCGGAGCTACATGGAGTCAGTGTCATTCACCCATACTGAAAAAGGTTGTCCTAACCGGCCAAAGTTAGAACCGTGTTCATAAGGATCCTGTCATAAGCCACGGAGGGCAACCTACAGTGGCAACGTAGTTTTGGACTTGGGTTATCTAGAACTCTCATCGTTTGGTGCTAAATACTACTCCCAAAATATATAACATAAGTCTCACATTCATGTGACATATCTAGATGTCAATGACGTTCATAAACATATTCATACCCCAGATGTTCATACTACTCACGAATCTTGGTTTAGAAAATGATTCATGAGCATTGATGGCACATCGGGTGTCTTGCATTGCATAATAATTCATAACTTGAAAACTTGCATGGCCTTAGTCTAATTTCATAATAACATATATTTTCATAAAACATAGGAACTAGGCATGCACTTGCTTGAAATTCATAAAAATCATGGTATCATTTTCTCCAATTTGCTTAAATCAATTCATGCATGTACGATTTATCATAATTTAACTTCAACTCATGAAATAGGAACTCATATGTAAAAACCCATGAAAAATCATGCAATTTAATGAAATTTCATAATAAAATCATGAGAAGGTAATTTATAGCAAAACCCATAAGAATTGGGTAAGAACCCTAATTTGAAAGTTCATGAAATCACAAATTGAAATTTGGGGTTTTGGGAACAAGGGTTAAAGGAAACCATTGTTGATACCCACATACCTTGATTGGAGTTAACCCACTTGAAATTGAAAAGATTAGGAGTTCTTTTTCTTTTTGGGAGATAAATGAGGTAATTAGAAGGGACTTAGGCTAATCAAGGTGAAAACCCTTCTTTAAATAGCCAAAAAGACATCATTTAGGAGTTAAAAGGGTGGGTAATGACTAAAATACCCCTGGGATTTAATTAAGAAAAAGTTGGAAAATAAGTCGGCTTCAGGAATCACGTGTCAGTTCTATGGGTCATCGTTTTAACCATGACTCGTGGTTTGAACCACGGTCCATAGAACAAACATGTGGTCCCATACAAGAGGCTGAATCAACAGAAGGGAATCACGGTTCTATTCCATGACCCATGATTCAAACCACGGCCCATGGTTTGGACCCGTCATTCCTAGAACATGAAAATTTTCTGGGTTGCAGACTTAGATAGATGGTTCGATTTCTGAGGTGTTACAAATATAGTCATGTACAACAATGTGTTGGGGCATGATTAGGCTAAAGAAATGAGGCAAACAGGTCCCGAATAGAGCTGGGCAAAGCTACTATTTTTGGGACTGCCAAAATTACTCATCGTCATTGCAGGATTTTTCATTGCGATAGCGAAGACCAATATACTTTTTCAGAAAATTAGGTCATCACGATTGCGAAATGGGGCATCGCGATTGCAAAGTTCAAGAAAATTGTTCGTTGCGATCGCGGGATTGAGCATCGTGATCGTGAGGGTCATCTTCTTGCCCAGAAAATTTTCATTCAGGCAGTTTTTCAAATAGGTGCTTTGCACCCTTTTGTTCGTCCCTTTCACACCCCATTGCGGTCAATTTTTAACATCAAAACAGTAAACCAATAGCCCTTTAACACCCTCATTCTGATTTTACCCACAATTATGCATTACAACACCCGTTTCACACATAATTTCCAAGCAAAAAATGACACCCACTTGGCTGTTTAAAGCAACTAACTTTTTCACACAAAGAGAAAATCCAAGAAAAGAATAGGTTACGTAGCACATACCTTTGAGGTTTGAAGAAACTACGAAATTCAATTGATGGACAGTTTATTTTTGCCTTAACAGAGAGAAGAAGCCAAGTCTCAAAGCAAACTTTTGCTTTTGAAATGGCTCTTTGAATGTTGAATACCTGGAAACTTTTTGATGCCTCGTGGTCGCTTGGCCTTATCATGTGATCGTAATGAGTTAAGATCACACAACTCCATTCAATAACAAAGGGTTCACGCAATTGCAAAGAGTTAGTGAGAATTTACCTCATCATGATCCCGATGGTCAAGGGCTCGCGATTGCGATGCCTTAGTGCATGCTCAAGTTTCAGAAATCTTCCCAGTGCACTATTTTGTTGTGTGAAGTCGGGTGCGATGGGCACCTTCAGAGGTGCAAAATGCACCACTTTCACACAAGAAATATTTTTGCCCAGTTCACTGGATACTTGTACGATGGCATATGCGATGGACACTCTTTAAGGTGTGAAACGCACATTTCCAAAAGCTTGATTACTTCAACTTTCCTCCATTTAATCAAACTTAAGGTTGAAAAGTGGTTGGAGTAAGATTTGGGTGTCTCCACTCTCAATTTTGCCTCATTCATAACATCCTCACTTCGAATGAACTAGAGTCATTCAAGATGAATCGTTGGACTTTGCATTTCAACTCTAGTATCATTCATTTGATTTCGGCATCATGATTCATATATGGAGTAGTTGTTTGCCACAACACCTTCAATTCATGAGCATCCCTTGTGTCCTCCTCTTCAATAGGGAATAACTCAAAACTAATACCCACAAGTGTGCATGTTTCAACACAAGCACTCACATCAGTGTTCAATTTCCAGATAGCACTTTCAAGCAACCCTTCTTTTTTGACTTCTCTTGGCATGCTTTTTCAACAATATCTCAAACATTAGTAGAATTCTTGCACGTTGTTCCCCATAGGCCTCTAGTTGATGAGCTCGATTTAACACCCATTCTTGGCTCACAACCTCACCTAATACAAGTTTTTCCTCTTGTTGGGGTTCAAGCACTACCGGTACAAATTCACTTTTGGGCGATCCCATATTTTGCAAATCTTCATCATCATCCCCGAAGTAAATTTGATTAAGATCAATATTCGATACATGTTCATTAAGTAGGCTTGGAGGGTTTTCTTCACTAATTTGACCAAGAAGAGTAGACAAACCCTCCATGGGTTGCATGGCACAATTTCTATCCTCTTCTTCTTTTGCCCCTACATCCACAAAGCCTTGCTTTATGGATTGCACACCCTCATCTAAGCTATCTTGTGTGGACAAGAGAGTTTTGAGCATGGAACACATGCTTTCTTTGCTTTCTAAGTCATGGTTCCTATTAAGATACCAAGCACCACTAGCAACACCGTTAGCACAAGAGGGGGGAGGAGGACGTTTATCATTAGGGCATTAGCTCCAATGTCCATCATGACCACAACACAAATAACAATTGATCCCATCATAGGAGAGAGAAGGTGAATACCTCCCTCTCCTAGGGCCAATTCTACACCTTTGCCTAAGGTGGGGTCCTTTACAATAATAACAATAGTCAGGAATATAAACTGGGGTGTAACCACCAACATTTCTAACATTCTGAGATGCCATGGTATCAATCAACAAAATGAAACTAAAAAAAATAAAAACAAATATTCACAACTTTGAACTAAAGTAAGTAAATTCAAATTGTAAACTAACTCAATACACCAAATTATTCCCAGGAAATGATGCTATTCTTGATAATGCTCATGTGTACTCACCAAGATGGAGGTATCATTAATCGCTAAGCAAAACACATTTATATTCTCGATGGGAGTCGGGGTCGATCCCACAGAGAACAATGTAATCGCAATTGAGCTAATAAATAATCCAAGCAACTTATTTGAGTTCAAAGAGCAAAAAACAAAGATAACGGTAGGGGGGTTTTAAACTAGAAACAAAGGATAAAATAAAATCAAATAAAAGATAGATATGATCAATGGCTTTAACCTTGCTTTCACCAAGCAAGGAAAACAAGGGAGAATTGGGAATGAGAATTTAATTCACAAGACGTCCACCCAATTAACACATGGGTAGTCTTGGCTAAAGGTATACTTGACTGTCTTTCAACCAATCAAGCAACTATCCCCATGGGTTCTCTCAAATCACCACGAGTGAGCAATAACCAACAAATTAACTTGGGTAAGTTGGTCTATTTCTAACCCCAACTCTTAGATGAGAGTTTCCGATAACAAAACTATCTCTAGCCTTGATCTAGAGTGAAAACCCCAAATCCCCACTATTAAACCTTCACGAATTGAGGAACTCCTCTCTCAAGCGAGAACACAATTAGAATGCTAAGTCAATGTTTGCAACAATCAACTATAAAATTCAAGCATGGAAGATTCAATAGGACCACATAATTAATCAAGATAGAGCACAAGATAAGAATTAAATACTCAAATTTAGTATTATCTCTAATACAAAACCCAAAAATCAATTCAACAATTACACCTACAATATATCAATTAAGAACAAGAGTTGAAGAATGGAATTTAAGAATTGTACAATAGAAATCATCCAAATATTCACTCCTATGATGAAGGGTGTTGAACTTGCTCTCAAAGCTTGTCAAGAGTTGTGAAATTTGCCAAAGATAGCTTCCAAAATGGCTGGGCAGTGTTATTATGTGAATTTGGTTTTTCAAAAGTAGGAATTTCCAAATCTGTCCTACAACTGATAACTTCTTCATCGCGGTCGCGTGCATATGCCTCGCAATTGCTAAGTTCTATGACTTTCTTCCACGCGGTCGCGTGACCTCAACCTTAAAGTCGCATGGCTTTAACTTCGTCTTCCATGCGATTGCGTGGCTTCACTCTCGCGGTCATGCGGTTTTGTTTTCCTTTGCATCATGGTTGCATGACCTTACTCTTGTGGTCATGATGAGCAACTTGATACCGGTGGTCAGCAGTCCCTTTTAGCTCTATTTTGACTTGTTTTCACTCAAATTTTTTCTAAACACAAGAACCTATAAAATAGAATTAATATGTTTCAATTGCACTAGTAGTTAGAATACAAAATTTTCAGACAACTCAAATTTACTATCCACAATCATAGATGTTTCAACACGAGCATTCACTTCGATGTTCAAATTCTGGATAACAATTTCAAGTAACCCCTCTTTTTTACTTCTCTTAGCATTCCATTTGAGAAATTTCTTGAACATCAGTAGGATTCTTTGACATTGTTCCCCATAGGCTTCAAGTTGGTGTGCTTGATTTAACAACCATTATTGGCTCAGAATCTTATTTAATTCAAGCTTTTCTTCTTTTTAAGGTGCAAGCATAATCGGTGTACTTTCATTCACGGGAGGTTCCATATTTTGGAAGTCTTAATCATCATCACCAAAGTGAATTTGATTGAGCCCAATGTTCGAGACATGTTCATGTGTTAGGCTTGGAGGGTCTTCTTCACCAACTTGATTAAGAGGCGTAGACAAATCTGTCATGGATTGCATGGCACAATTTCTCTTCTCTTGTTCTTTAGCTCTCGTATGTGATACGCCTAAATTACACCTCATTTTAGAAGCATAAAGTGGTCGTTGTTTAAATATAGAACCCAATGAAGGTTGGGGTTTATCCCATAGGGAATATGGAAGGACTAGGGTCAATTATGTTTACTCGCGCTCTTAGCTATTTATTTCCCTACAAGGGGGTTTATAGTAACAAGTAGTAATCGCAATTCAAATTCGAACAAGTAACAAAGTAATAGTTTTAAGTGTTGTAATCAATGACAGAAGCGACTAGGGTAGTGGTCCGCATGAGATCATAAATTAGTAAGCATTCTACTAGCAATCTATTCTGGTGCTTAGCATGCAAGATCGATAAGTTAGGTTTACCTAAATGTTTGGTCCCCTATATAGATGAATTTGACCACGCACCTTGGTCCGGCTACGGGTGTATGCTTTACTAACCCTTACCCTTGATCCTAGATTAGCTATTACCAGATAAGGTCAACCTATTAGATAAGGGTTGATAGCCTCAAATCTCCATTGTAACCATTCCATTTCCCATTCGTTACCTCCTTGGTCTGGCAAGTAAGAATAAGGAGAATTCTAATGATTTCAATAGTTAAAAAGCAATCAAAGTGAAGGGAAGAACAATAAATGCATAAACACCATCCTAAATTGCTAAGTACTTTGCCTACTTCATTAATCCTTGATGGTTCCCACAACCTTAGTTATGGATTTAGCTACTCATTGTTGTAAGAAGATAACGAAATTTAGATGAAGATATCATGATTATAACATACAAGAACAAGTAAAAAAAACCAAAAATCTTTAACCCTCAAGAACACTTCAATAAATCAAGAACAATCTTTGAATTCTCAAAATTATGTTATGATGTCTCCCAAAACGTAAATAATTCCTAATAATATGTAACAGGTGCATAACCTTTAAAATAAAAACTAAGGGAATGTATTTATAGAAAAAATAGACCAAATCCTAACTAATCTAGGAAAGGTGGACGCGGCAGTTTTGATGGGAAAGCCCCATGGGCCATCGTGGTTGCGACGGGCATCGTGGGTGCCTGTCGGTCTTCTTTCACTTTTTGTCTCAAGGCCCTCTGTCTTGTTTCCATGGTAAAATTCAATGGGGCATCGTTCTTTCCATGACCATTGTTGTCAGCTCATCGGCTAATAGCTTTACATCTCTATTGTCTTTGGCTCATTCCGATGGGCTCTGTAACATCCCGTCATGGCTCTTACGGGCATCCTGGCAGCTCGCCAGGCTTGATTTTGCCTCTCAGTTCCACTGGTCCAGTCCCACAAGCAAGTATGATGGCCCGTGGCTAGATCGATGCCCATCGTGGATGGATGTGGGAGAGGGTTTTGCCTCTAAGATTCTCTAGTCCATTCTGATGCCCTTTCCCACAAGCCGTGGTAGATCCCACGCCCG
This sequence comes from Jaltomata sinuosa, assembly GCA_003996215.1. Lineage (NCBI taxonomy): Eukaryota > Viridiplantae > Streptophyta > Magnoliopsida > Solanales > Solanaceae > Jaltomata > Jaltomata sinuosa. The sequence continues at coordinate 155,506 of QJPP01003036.1, forward strand.
TGGGGCATGTATTTTAACCTAGAATGCTGCACTTTTTTTGGTCTTTTCATCTTTTCAATACTTTTCCATGTACATGTAACAAACGACATCAAATATAACAAAACACACTTAAGAACTTCGCAAAATCCTTAGTTTTAAGCGTCTAAAGTGTCGTGAAATCTCGGCACAGCAACACCCTCTACTTAGAATGTTTGCATGTCCTCAAGCAACAAACCAAAAACACAAACTAAAATGACGCTTAAGTAAAAGGAAACTAGGAACTACAGTAGCAACATGGTTCAATCCACAAAATCATTATCCACTATATATCAGTTCAAAAAACAGTACATCCATTCAAGTTATCAAAAATAACACAAGACGAATCTATGGATGACAACATGATATTTATGAGCAAGATAGCATACACAGCAGACATTCATACCAATCAATTAGCAATCACAGTCTACCATAGTGCCCTCACAACAATGAACTCCTGCTGACACATAAATGCATTCAACAAACAGGGACTGGGAATACACTCACTCTCACAAAGAAATTCAAGTTGTACATGCAAAATACCACAGGCTTGCCATTATTTTCTATGCCTTGGCTTTAAAATAGTTCGGTTAAGATCACTATAGGACATTTTTTAGGCTTGTAATGTAGGCTTAGGGACGGGAATGGTATATTTAGGTAACAGTGACTACGCCCTCATTGATAATACAATTACTTCTTTATTCTCCACTTTTCAGACCTCAACGTTTTTCTCCTTTATTCTCCTTTGTTGTTACCTTTATGCTTTTATTAAGCTTTGGGTGTTGCTTTTATTTCACTTTTGCACCTTTATTTTTCATCTTTTCATTTATTTCTTTTCTTTTTCTTTCTTTCTTTCTTTTTGTTTTGTCGCACCCAAACCACACCCGTTCTCTCTCTTTTTTTACACTAACCCGATCTTTTCATACCCAAAACTTCCTATCTACCCTTAAAATAGCCACCCTCTACTTAGTCGTTTACCCTGAGATGAGGTGCACAATGTCCAAGGAGGGACAAGGGCCAAAACAAGGTTTTATAGGAAACAGGGAAGGTGAACAGGCTAACAACAAAAGGGATTAACTTAGGCTCAAATTTAGGGATCAAAGGGAATCATAATTTCATTTGGTAGGTCATTTGTCTTAAGTGGACTCATTCAAAAATGTCCTTTGATTATCTCCTAACAAAACCATTCTACAATCACAACAAGAGTAGCCAGGAAAGTTCTAGATTGATACAACACAACAAGAACAAAAATACAAGGTAGCTCACTCACAGATGGCACAGAGCTCAGACTAAAGATTAACTAACTATTAGTTCATGCTTTAGCTTAAGATACTCATCACAGTCATATGCATTCTATCATTTACAGATTCATCAGGGTCAGTTCTAACAACTTATTGCACAAAAATTTAGAGGGGTCTCTATTTTTCACAAAGTTTTCTCAAATTAAGACCATGGCTGCATTCAGTTTCTACTTTTTTTCTACAAACACACATCCTATTCTAAACATGCCGGTTCAACAAAAATATAAAAGTCCTTAGGGAAATAATATAGGCAAGAAAACCCAAGTATGCGGGTACCATTTAGATGACCTCATGGGTTGCCTCCTATATAACACCTGATTTAACAGCGCGGCACGATGCAAGTATTTTGGCTACTCTGACTTTGCCAAAACACTCTACAAAACAACAAGATGACCAACTTGCCCGCATCCCATTAAAAAAAACTGTGCATTCTCCCTAATGCACTAACAATAACTAAACAAGGGAGGCTAGGCATACCTGTGGCATCTAAGCGTGGTCATCATGTGTAGTCGGGCTCATTGTTTCGGTGCTCAAGGTATTATCAACAACAGAGGCTGCCTCAGCAGTCCTCTCATCATCAATAGTGCCCTATGTAGCTTCATCGACTGTGTCTCCCACAATGGGGTCTAAAGAAGTTTCCTCTGCAGTGCCTGCAACACCACTACCTGAGACACTTGTACCAAGAGCATCAATGCGGATTTGCTGGATGGCTCGAGATTCTTTAAGCACCTCTACTTCTCTCTTCCTCCTCTTCCTCTCAGCTCTATCTTCCTTACACATCAAAGATTTTGGGCTCAATGAGGCATCCTTGCCCTCCTCTCAAACCTGCTTATCTCTCATCTTTCTTTTATTTGTAGGCTTAGAAAGGCTAGCCGGTGCCTCATTATATTTTTAAGGGCCCTTATGGTGAAGCTCATGATTAGAAAAGTCCCATAAATCAATTATCGGCTTCAAGGGAGCCTTTGGCATGACTACTAGAGCACTAGAATATGAGGCTGGATGACCCTTTAACTCATCCACATCTACCCTCAGCGCTGCAATTTTCTCCTTCATCTCTGCCAGCTCAACTTCACCCGTTTAGTCCAACTTTTTATCAATCCTCTATTCCAATTTGTTGATCTGGCCATGCGCATTAACAAATAGTGCTATGTCATTCTGTATGGAGGCATCAACAATAGCCTGGAACTGCTCAGCAAACATCTTCATCTTCTCCTTTAGCTGGATAGTGTCCTGGACAGTGTTTGCAAAGTTTGCCAGATTAAAGGTGTAAATAGAGGTTAGCTCTTCCAATGGAGATGTAGTAGAATTAGAAGGAGCTGGTAGAGTGTCTAGGATAGAGATGTCAACCCCGCGAGGAGTCAACACTTGAGTACTGCGAGGGTGTCTCGATGTTGAAGTGATAACAGTTTCCTCCCTTATCGATGGAGTCTTCTCATTTAGGCTAATCTTCGAGGATGGTGCGGCCATCATGGAAGGTAGCATATCTTGAGGAGCCACAAATGCATCATGATGGTCATGGGTTTCATTGCTTCTGATGTACCACCTTGACCAATTGTTTTGCTATCATCTTTGGATCACTTGGGATGATGGGTCTTGATGGAACGCTCTACACGATCAATTCCCAAATACTAAGGCACCCCATCATCTTCACATATCTCTGTCATGAGGCACGGGAACAAGTATGATGAGTTGATTTTTTGACCCTATCTTTGATCTCCTCAGCTATGATTTTTCCTATATTCAGCTTGTATTTGGATAACAAGCTAGCAATAAGAACAGCTCCCTCAATTATTAACTAATTATCACCACCCATCGACATAAGCCAAAATCGCATAAGAGCCCACTAGAATTTGGCTTCAAATGACAAAGAAGCCTTTATGATCTGTAGCTTGTCCTGGTAGAGCCAAATTGGTGTTCCCATTGTTGTAAGACGCTTGGCCAACCCCTTATTTTTCTCGGTCTCATTTATGTACCAGTAATAATAGTCTGATATGTTGGTCAGAACAACATACTCAGGCCCATATAAAAAAAATTGATGGTCTATGTTGAGATATTAACCGGAGCACCTCGTACTAGGACTCTCTCAAGAGTGGGCAAATCTGCAGCTTTCTGACCTTTCCAACACCTACTCTCCTACATGGCCTGATAGTTCGCATAGTACTCCCTGACAATACTTGGCTGATAGTACGGGAGTGGCTTTCTTGTCCAACCCAAATTGTAGTGGCCGAAGTACTCCTCAAGCTTAGGAAATTCCTTCAGCTTGAAGGAGTCCATACTCTACTCTTTTGCAATAGGGAATTTCAGGTGCCCCTGTAGCGACCCTCTTGGGAGGATGCCACTTCTGAAACAAAAACAAATATATACCTATACTGTTTAAAAGGGACTCCATTTAAAGCATATTAATCATTTTTTTATTTACATAGCGGAATTAGGCCCGTTCAAAAAGAGTTAAAAGTATAATATTTTGGCAACTAATAATTCATAGAATTTCAAGTAAAGACCATATAAGAGTTTCAATTCACTATGGCAGACCTGTCAAAAATAATCAAGCATGTACCTTATGAAAAGTCTTTTTTTTCATTTAAACACAACTGCAGTATCATTTTGTACATCATCTTTGAACTTCCAAGTACTAAAGAATACACTAGTTTCTTCCATTACGAAAGATACAAACCAAAATGTGACTTTAATACATTACAAGACCTGAGTTTATACACCTCAAAACAGCCAACACGATATCAAATTCAAGTTTACAATTTATAGACTATGATAAAATAAGCCTCCAAGATTTACATATACAAGTGCAATATATGGATCATGTATAAGTCCCAAATTTACTACAAAATATATATGTGTAATGACCCTTCCGGTCATTTATACGTTTTTGCCTTTCTTGTACCATTAGAGCTTGCCTGTAGCGGCCCCAAGTCATTTATGGCTTGTCGAGACCGGCAGTTCGGTGCCCAGGCCATTTGTTTGGTCTTTATGGCCGTCCATTATTTTAGATCTTCAACTTTAGAAATCTTTGACTTAATTCAACATTCTTGGTAATATTGAAGTATTAAACCAAGGTTCTAGGTCAAAGGAATCCCTTACACAAAAGTTCGAGTTAAAGAAATGCCTCGTGTAACACCTCGCCCGTTTGGAAGGTTTAAATTAACCCGTACTTTTGAGGTAAGATTAATAGTGTCTAATACACTAAGAAGGATGTTTTATGAGGTATTATAATCGAAAAAGGGTCGTATGATAAGTTTTGAAGTCAAGCAAGTTGCGAAATAAAAGTCGGAAAAAGTTATTGTAAATTTCTTTAGGGATTTCTCTTTAAATTTGGGTTAAATGTCTTGTGGTGTTTCTAACAATATATAAAGAATTAATGGGCCCCCAAATATACCAATTCAAAGGTCTACAAGTCTATTTTCCAACGCACTAAATTGTTTGTCCATACGGCTTCAGAATAGAGAGATATTCGCTTTTTCGCGAGACTGCACAAGCAGGCACGTCAAAGTGGAACCCCTATCCTAAGTCGGATTTGCTTATTAAAAGCTGATTTATCCTTCGTTTTAACTCATTCATTTCACCCAAAATCTACTTAAAATCAGAGGTAAAGCCCCTAAATTCTCCATGGACTTTGATGCTTTCAATTCGGAAGTTTAACGGAAGTTGCTTTACATCGCGAGCCCATCGTCGTGGTATAGTTTTCTCATCGTTTTGGCTCCATTTGTTGCTACTGCAAGGAGGCATTTCGTGGAACTGATATTTATATAGTGTTATCATTTGATTATTGGAAGGTAAGAGTTTTAAATCCTCGACTCATTCTTAATTTGAGCTTTCGAATCAATTCCGAGGAGAACTTATTGTTATCGGTATGTTTGTCGTGTTTTCTTGCTGTATATTGTTACATCTCGTGGTGGGAACTTATAAAAGAATGTTTAGCTGGTATTTCAAATCTTTTTGTCGAGGTAACCTTCCTCCTATGACCCTCCTTCATAATTTCATATTCTAGTATTGTTTTATGTATTTCTGAGCCACGAAGTGGTATTTTGGATCTGTGTCTCCGGGCAGCCCCTTTGTCATATTAAATTGGGTTGTTATTGTTGTATGTTGATGGTGTTACGGTTTTGGAGGTACTGGGGATTTGTGTTATTCTTATTAGAGTCACGGATGATGGTTATTGGATTGAATGACATGAAGTACGCCTTTAAATAGTTCCTTGGGAGCTCGTCGCTCCTTTGAGATATGGGTTGCATATTGTTGTTGGATTTAGCTATCATTTATTATTGTTATTGGTCTCGTTTTATACTTTAGAGTTGGCTGGTCGCGAGTGGGACATAATGTCACGACCCGATTTCTCGGTCATGATGGCGCCTACAACCCCCCAGTAGGCGAACCAATTCCCATAGCCCAGAACAGTTAGTAATGGGCTACTATCTAGCAAAAAGGGAACAAGACGAATAAAATAGATAACAGGGATATAAATATATACATATGCGGAAACTAAACCAAACCCCAAGACCTGGTATCATAGTACAGAGCCAAACTACATACATGGAGTACAAATAAACCAAAACTATATATACAGATGTCTCTGAATGGTAATAGAGTACATGAAGCAAAAGATAAACTAAAGCTAAGCTCCGATCGCCAAGAGCTCACCCTCAGCCTGAAGTAGTCTCCAACATGTGAGGCTAGCAAGCAGAATATACACATCAAAGGCACAGGTGAAAGTAAGAAATAACGCACCTGGGGTCCTTGCAATAACAGTGTATATAAAATAAGTTTACGAAATGGACGGTATACCGGTAACCTCAAGTGTAAGAAGAAGAGAGAACGAGTGACAATAGGCATGCTCAGAGACATGAATCAAACTCAACTAATCACACCAATCTCATACTTATCCATAATACAGAACAATTCTATAAGTAAAAAAGAAAAAGTCTACCTACAGTCCCTCGGCCGCCCATACAACCGAGGAACACAAACAAGTGAAAACAAACCCTCCAGCATCCCATACTACCGGAGCGTACAATCAGCAAACAGTAAACAAGGGTGGAGCCTCAAACAATGAATGATATGATGCATGATGATCTCAAGTGCCATGGTATCTCTGTATGTACCTCCTCCGACGCCGATCCGGCCCAGCAGGTAGGTTCCATGGAAGGACTCTGCCCGTATACCTCTACTCCCCCGTATACCCCTCTTCCGGCACACGCAGCCCATAGCCCCTGGCCCGGATAGCAAGGTCCATGGAGGTCCCAGACCCCATACTCAAACTCAGTATCAGAACATGTATCAAGATAGAGACCCAGTCTCGATATCAAGATATAGACCCAGTCTCGAATATGCATGCCCAGACCCTGTCCAGGACTAAAAATAGTAGGAAAATATCTCAAAACCCCCTCCAAGGGTGCCCAGGCGTAGCCGGGTCTAAACAGTAAAAAGTCATCTCAGGTGCTCGGTCCGACCGAGGCTAAAAATCATCTCAAGTAACAAGAAAACCCAACTAGCACCCCGGCCCTGCCGAGTCTAGCGATAATCGTAAAACTGATGATTTTAAACAATAATTTTACTTTCATGCCACAAAATCTCCACAAGTAAATCAACGCATTTGTCAATCGTTTCCACAAAAACGCGGCCCCCGGGCCATGCAAAAGCGTTTAGAAAACGGATTTTGCATAGCCCGAAGCAAAACCACCCAGAAAACATAAGATAAAACTCTTTTATGCATGGAAATGGTATGATCCACATAACATAATACTACCCCGCCAGACTCACAATCAAAAAAAGAGAACTATCACCCTGCACAGGCCCACAGCTACTCAGCAAGCATAACCAGCCTAGAAGGATATTTCTATGCCCGGGACTCGCGGACATTCCCAAATTCCCACCTTCTATGTTCCAGAGTCAATAAGGCCTCACAGGACCACAAGGGTAAATAAAATATACCGACAAATACTACAAACAACGGAGGAACAAAAGTAGGCGGACATGAATAAAGCGGTCGAGGTCTGTGGTACCAACCTAGTAAACCAACCCAAGGATGCCCATTAATACAATTTTATTTTATATATACGGAGTCTAGGGAAAATAAACCGTAACCTACCTGTCGTCCGATGACAAGCTGCTAGAACAACGATGTCCAAGCTCGAACCACTCCGAGAAAATCCAAAACTAAATCGGAATCGGATTCGGATTTGGGACGGAATAACTTGACGTAGATAATTGATATAGCTTATATTTGGTATAGAGAATTAAGTAAAGGATATGATGGGGTACACTGTACGTAATATATATAAGTATGGCAGCAACCTTCATACACCAACAAACAATGGATTTAATGGTTGTGATAGCCGTGTGTGTTTGTATATAAAATTTGGAATGATTTTCAACCTTTTCATCAAGCATGACATGTAGTTAGTTGATATTATCTTCTCATTGATGGCCAGCACATCAGCAACATTAATTGTCCACTTCTCCACCACTTCCACGTGGAAGTGGTGGTGCCACTAATACTTTTTATCTCGTTATATAAATATTCGGGTATTGCATAAATTTGTGGTAAAATAAATATAATATTTTAAATATACCATAATTGATAGAAAATCATTTCAAATAAAACCTACTATATTATAATAATAAATTTTAACATAACTAAATTTTACTATCTCCGTTAAAATATTACGGAGTATAAAAACCTTATAAAATAAATACATATACACTTATATCGTATCAAAGATATTTTTCATAAACCTTTAAAATATTTTGAAAAGGCAATAATAATATAATTTTTACCAAATTCAACTTTTAAATAACGTATTTTCAAATACACGCACGAGGCTAATAAAATTCTTAAGTTTAGGCTCGTAATTCGCCAACGCACGATTTCGATACTCAAAAATTCTCTCGGGATCCTCCCTTGTGTTTTATCACTGTTTTGGAACTGAAATGGCGTTTTAAAACGTGAAGTCGAGGCTTAAATCGATTTTAACCCGACCCGGTTCGCGAACCGGTTCGCAACCGGTTTTCTGCCAGACAGTCCGCGGTAAAACAGTCATAACTTTTTACTCCGCGATCCGTTGGACGTGAGGTTTTATGCGTTGGAAACTAGACTCATAGACCTTCGATTTGGTATTTTGGGGGACTTCTAACTCTTTATATACTGGGAGAAAATCCCTGATACATTTGACCCAAAGTTCAGGAAATTTCTTAAAGGTCTTACGATATCTTTTGTCGATTTGCTTGACTTCAAACTTAAACATGGAAATGACCGGAAGGGTCATTACACATAAACACCTTATCAATTGGCTATGGCTCGTTCTTGCAGCCTTGTCAATTCTAGCAATTGTTCCATTACTTTGGTTGGCCAGGCTTCGTAGAGAAGCCTTTGGAGCTTCAGTTGAAAGTATTGTTTGTTGTGATTCGGAGCTTCCCGAAGCAGTTCAAGCCTGGAAGATGCCGTTCCCGCAGCTAGTCATCGGGTGACAGGTAGGTTATGGCTTCCCCTACCTAGACTCTGCATATATAGGCTATAGCTGCATTAATTAACACCCTTGGGTGTGTTGTTATAGGTTGGTACCCCAGACCTTATATGCCTTGTTCTTCCATTGAATCATACGTTGTTTGTAGTATTCGCGTTGGATTGTATATTACCCTTGTGGTCCTGTGTGGCCTTGTATTGACTCTGAAACATAGATTGTGGGTTATTTTGAGAATGTCCACGAGACCCGAACATAGAGATGATCCTTTTAGGCTGGTTATGTCTGATGCGTAGCTGTTGGGCCTGTGCAAGGCTGATAGGAGTTGTTGTGAGCCGTTGGGCTACTTTTATATTTGGGTGCGAGCATATCATCCATGAAAAAGGTTTTTCCCTGTATGTTTTACTACAATTTTGGTTGCGAGCCACTACAGACACTTTATTAAATTTGCATGGCCCCGGAGGCCCATTTTTGGTACTGTTGATGATAGAAAAGGAGATTTTTGGATGTTTTCGCACTGATTTTATTACTGGTACTAGTCTCTGCGGGGAAAAGAACCATACTTGATTTTATTACTGATATTAATCTTTGCGGGGCAGAGCACCATACTTGATTTTATTACTGATATTAGTCTCTGCGGGGTAGAGCACCAGACTTGATTTTATTACTGATACTAGTCTCTGCGGGGTGGAGCACTAGACTTGATTTACTATAGGTTTAGACCCGGTTACTCCTGGGCACCCTTGAAGGGGGTTACTGACACTTTGATCACTGATTTAGACCCGAGTGTTACTTAGGGCACCCTTTGAGAGGGTCTTTTGATATTACTACTACTATTTTAGACCTGGTTCGATCCCGGGCATGTACTTTGAGGTTCTGATTCTCTGAGATTTTGTGGTTGTTACTGTATGTGGTCGAGGACCTACATAGGCCCTGCAATTCCAGGACCTGGACAAATGGCCGAGCGTGCCAAATGAGGGGTATACAGTGTAGGATGAGGTATAGCGGGCGCGGCCCACCCTGGGAGTTTATTTGGTCTTTATGGCCGTCCCTTGTTTTAGAGCTTCAACTTTGGAAATCGCTGACTTAAGTCAACATTCTTGGTAATATCAAAGAATTAAACCAAGGTTCTAGGACGAAGAAATCCCTTACACAAAAGTTTGAGTTAAAGAAATGCCTCGTGTAATACCTCACCCATTTGGAAGGTTTAAATTAACCCATACTTTCGAGGTAATATTAATAGTGTCTAATACACTAAGAAGGATGTGTTATGAGGTATTATAATCGCAAAATGGTCGTATGATAAGTTTTGAAGTTAAGCAAGTTGCGAAACAAAAGTCAGAAAAAGGTATTGTAAATTCCTTTAAGGAATTCCTTTAAGAATGAGTCGAGGATTTAAAACTCTTACTTTCCGGTAATCAAATGATAACACTATATAAATATCAGTTCCACGAACTGCCTCCTTGAAGTAGCAACAATCGGAGCCAAAAGATGAGAAAACTATACCATGACGATGAGATTGCGATGTAGAGCAACTTCCGTTAAACTTCCGAATTGAAAGCATCAAAGTCCATGGAGAATTTAGGGGCTTTCCCTCTGATTTTCAGTAGATTTTGGGTGAAAAGAATGAGTTAAAATGAAGGAGAAATCAGATTTTAATTAGCAAAATTGACTTAGGATAGGGGCCCCACTTTGACGTGCCTGCTTGCGCAGTCTCGCAAAAAGGCAAATATCTCTCTATTGTGAAGCCGTATGGACAAACGGTTTAGTGCATTGGAAACTAGAATCGTAGACCTTAGATTTGTTATATTGGGGGACAACTAATTTTTATAGATTGGGATGAACACCCCAAGACATTTAATCCAAATATAAAGAGAATTCCTTATAGGAATTTACAATAACTTTTTCCGACGTTTGTTTCGCAATTTGCCTGACTTCAAAACTTATCATATGACCATTTTGCGATTATAATAACTCATAACACATCCTTCTTAGTGTATTATAAACTATTAATCTTACCTCAAAAGTACGGGTTAATTTAAACCTTCCAAACGGGCGAGGTGTTACACGAGGCATTTCTTTAACTCAAACTTTTGTGTAAGGGATTCCTTTGACCTAGAACCTTGGTTTAATTCTTCGATATTACCAAGAATGTTGACTTAAGTCAAAGATTTCAAAAGTTGAACCTCTGAAACAAGGGACTGCCATAAAGACCAAACAAATGGCCTGGGCACCGAACTGCCGGTTTCGACAAGCCATAAATGACTTAGGGACGCTACAGGCAAGCTCTAATGGTACAAGAAAGGCGAAAATGTGTAAATGACCGGAAGGGTCATTACAAGATGCTTATATGCAAATGCGATCTTCTAAAAGCTCCAAAAAGTCTACTTCAAGTGGCCATCTTAAATTATTCTCCCGAGTGCACCTACGATAGAAAACAACTATTGCTAAGCACCAAGCTTAGGGGTGTATAAAGTTTGGGCTTGGAGCCATACATTTCTCCAATTCCCTTCTAAATTATTGACAGCTCAATATAACATATAAATAAAAATCAAGTAAACAAGTACATTACAAGTATTAAATTGGCATTCAAAGCTCAACTATCAAGAAAGTTCATAGAACTATTTTACGAGATGTCAAATAATATATTTTGCTCAATATGTATGTCATGCTATCACACCAAGCATAATCCAATATCAAGAAGGGATGAAGCCCTGGATCAAGTAGAGACGAGACCCAATAATCAAGAGAATCAAGAACCATATTAAAAATGGCTTTCTAGTTCGTACTTAAATGGCTAGTTTTCCATAATTAAGACGAACCACAAATCCAAAGTCAAGATGGCTAAAGATCCGAATAAAGAGGCATGCCAATACAGAGACATAGTCACTTCCACCAGAAAGAAAAAGTTTCAACAAGAATGCAGAATGATCGAGCAATCCGTACAAGTGGGCGAATTAACGAATATCTCACAATAATTCTAAAATACCAATATGTCCATACAAGGTCATGAGAAAGCAAATGAAAGTTCCAAGACAATAATCAAAATACTCCAGCAAGCAATGAGAGTACAAGTTCATGTTTATACACAAACCTTGAACTTTTAGCACATAAATAGTCCTACCACAACTTGAAGAGTTCAAATCATAGACCAACAAGTGCGTCAACTTCCTCAAACAAATTACTTTAGCTTGTACAAGAGTATAAACACCTTGAATACACAATAAAATATACATTTAATATTCAGCAATATCATCACGTGAAAATGAAGAAGATAGATATCAAAAGTTAGTCGAGTTTGTGCAAATCACACTAAATCCCCAAAACAGTAAATATGGACAGCCTAACTGCCTTGTATTGTGACTCAGTTTCAAATAGGTAAACGGTAAATCCAAGCTTTGTACTCTTCACAAAAGTTGTAGGTATATGTCTTATGGTCTCAAGTAATAAAAAACCATCACAAAATCTTTTTTTTTACCAAAATATATGCTCAAAATACTAACAAATGCAGATAGAAGGTTCCTTAATCGGAAAAACTGGCCAGAACATTTCATGTGTTGCGTCTCCTTTTTAGACCCCATAACAGCAAAACCATCTTTTTACATAAACAAAGGAGTTATATATATATATGAAATAGCTTTCCAAAACATATTTGTTAACTCAAAACATAATTCTACCCAACAAGATATTCAAAAATTACTAACAACTACACAGTTTCAAAAATGAGTTTGGGTTATTTACCACAAGGGAGTGATTTTCTTGTGTTCTAGCTGAAAGAACAAGTTTTTATAGGTGATTTTGTTAGGCAATAATATTGAGAAAGAGTTTAGGGAGTCTCCTCAGCCTTAAAGAACCAAAATTTGAGAGGAGGTGTAATATTTTACACACAAACATGGATATATATTAATACAAAAGGTGGTTGCCCAAAAAGTTAAAGTTGGATGCCCCAAATGTTTAAACATCTCATGTATTTACTATTTTTTGGGAGATAAATCTAGTTGTTGTAGTTTAAATAAACACCCCGATATAATTTCCTAAAATACCATCGCACTTTAAGGCAAGCAACTTTTCAACGTCGCAAATATTCGAGTTTAGGAATGGGAAGTAGAGCTCATTCCTTTATATCAAGAAATTGTCTAATTAAGTGTAAATGTTATCATATATACTTTGGGGCATTACAACTCTCTCCCCCTTAAAGAAATTTCGCCCCAAAATTACCTGATTTTTAGTGCCGAAAAAAATCTGTATTTTGGGTTCGCATGTCCGCCTCTCGCTCCTAGGTGGATTCTTTTCCAGAATGATTTTTCCAAAGTACCTTCACTAATGGAATTCTCTTGTTTTTAAGTTTCCTTACTTCACACGCCAAGATCTGGATAGGTTCTTCTTCATATGTCAAGTCAGGATTAACCTCGATGGACTCAACAGGGAGAACATGAGACGGATCTGAGCGATATCTTCTAAGCATAGAAACATGGAAGACGTTGTGGATATTTTCTAACTTCAGTGGAAATGCTAATTTATAAGCCACTGGGCAAACTTTCTCAAGTACTTCATATGGTCTAATAAATCGAGGGATAAGTTTTTTTTTTGGCCAAACCTCATAATCTTCTTCCATGGAGAAACCTTTAAAAATACCTTATCGCCAACTTGGTGCACAATTTCACGCCTCTTAAGATCAGAATAAGACTTTTGTCTATCTGAAGCAATTTTTAGAGGATCCTTGATTATTCTTACTTTATCTTCTGTTTGATTCATAATCTCATGATCAATAAGTTTCTTTTCACCGACTTCACTCCAACAAAGTGGAGTCCAACATTTTCTTCCATATAGAGATTCATAAGGAGGCATGCCAATATTTGATTGGTAGCTGCTATTGTAAGCAAATTCTATCAAAGCCAAGTGTTTGTCCCAACTACCTTCAAACTCAATAATGCAGGCTCGGAGCATATCTTCCACAACTTGTATTACCTTTTCATACTAGCCGTCTGTCTTGGGATGAAATGAAGTACTAAAGTTCAACCTAGTGCCAAAAGCTTCTTGCAAGCTTGTCTAGAATCTAGATGTAAACCTCGGGTCTCGATCAGATACAACAGAAGCGTGAATGCCATTTAGTATCACAATCTCATTGATGTACAATTCTGCTAAATGCTCAAGTGAATAATCCACTTTGATTGCCAAGAAGTGAGCACTCTTTGTTAGCCAATCCACTATAACCCAAATTGCGTCATGATTTCTTTGAGTACGAGGAATTCCAGAAACAAAGTCCATAGTCATTCTCTCCCAATTCCATTCGGGTATTGACAAGGGTTGTAGCAAACCAACTGGGACTTGATGTTCAGCCTTTATTCGTTAACAAACCAAACACTTTGAAATAAACTCTACAATGTTTTTCTTCATACCATTCCATCAATAGTGTTCTTTGATGGTTTGGTATACTTTTGTGCCTCCAAGATGCATTTTATATGGTAAAGTATGTGCTTTATTCAAAATTTCTCTCCTCCAATTTTCATCATTAGGAACACATAACCTATTTTGATAAAATAGGACACCATCCTCACACAATGTAAAATCATGTTTTTCCCCATTTTGAACTTCTTTGATTAATCTTGCAAGTTTCTCATCTATTTTTTGTGCTTCTTTCACCTGTTCAAGTAATATTGGCTTAACTTTCAAATTATCAACAACTGAACCATCAAGATTGGGTGCAAGACAAGCATTCATGGCTCTTAACTCAAGAAGCAAGGGTAAGGGACTTAAAGATAAACTTGCAAAGGATTTACGGCTTAGGGCATCTGCAACCACATTGGCTTTTCCCGAATGATAGTCAATTGTCCAGTCATAATCTTTGATGAGTTCAAGCCATCTCTGTTGTCTCAATCTTAGCTCTTTTTTTGTACCCAAGTACTTCAAGCTCTTATGATCAGTAAATATATGACACTTTTCTTCGTACAAGTAATGTCTCCAAATATTCAAAGAAAACATGATAGCAGCAAGTTTATGATCATGGTAGGATAATTCAATTCATGTGGTTTCAATTTTTGAGAGGCGTAACAAATAACTTTTCCTTCTTGCATCAACACACAACCGAGACCATGATGAGAAGCATCACTGTATATCACATATTATTTCCATTCAATTGGTTGAGTAAGTATAGGAGCTTGTGTCAACAAGGATTTGAGAGTTTCAAAGCTCTCTTGGCACTTGTAATTCCAAGTAAACTTGACTTCCATCTTCAAAAGATTAGTTAAAGGAGAAGCTATAATGGAGAAGCCTTTCAAAAACCTTCTATAGTATCCTGCTAAGCCTAAGAAACTTCTTACTTCTGTGGGACTTTTGGGTGGATTCCATTCAACAATAGCTTGAATCTTACTAGGATCCACCTTCACACTTTTGGCTAACACAACATGTTCTAGAAAATCCACTTTACTAAGCCAAAATTCTTATTTAGAAAGCTTAGCATAAAGCTCTTTGTCCCTCAAATATTGAAAAACAATGCGGAGGTGTTTATCATAATCTTCACTATTCTGGGAATATATTGGAATGTCATCTATAAAGACAATCACAAATTGATCAATATAGGGCTTAAATACTCGATTCATTAGATCCATGAACACCGCAGGAGCATTCGTTAATCCAAACAGCATCACCAAAAAATTATAATGACTGTATCGAGTTGTAAAGGCAGTTTTAGAAACATCTTGATCTCTTACCCGGAGTTGGTAATACCCAGACTTAAATTAGTTTTTGAAAATAAGTTAGCACCCTTAAGATGGTCCAATAAATCATCAATCCTAGATAATGGATATCTGTTCTTGATTCTTATCTTGTTCAATTGTCTATAGGCAATGCAAAGCCTAAGAGTTCCATCTTTCTTCTTTACAAATAAGACAGGTACTCCACAAGGAGAAACACTAGGAAGGATGAAACCCTTCTCAATAAGTTCTTGCAATTGAACTTTCAACTCCCTTAATTCTTCTGGAGCCATTCTATAAAGAGTGATAGAAATAGGAGTAGTTTCGGGAATAAGCTCTATCGTAAATTCAACTTCTCTTTTCGGAGGCATCCCGGGAAGATTTTCAGGAAATACATCAGGAAATCCTTACACTGTAGGTATGTCCTTGAGGTCAGGACTCTCCAAACGTGCATCAACTAGATGAGCAAGATAGGTATCACAGCCTTGACGAATCATATTTCTTGCAAGGACCGCCAAAATAATATTAGATGTTAGTGATCTCTCACCTTGAACAATGATGTTTGAAAATGTAGGATCTTTAAAAGTCATACTCTTCGACCTACAATCCACCATTTCATGGTATTTAAAGAGCTAATCCATCCCAATAATAACATCAAAGTTTTAGAAAGGAATTTCAATCAAATCAGCAGGGAAGACTAGATTTTGAATCATGAGGGGACAATCTCGATAAATCTGATTACAAACAACCTGGTGACCCAAAGGACTTTTGACAAGCACATCATAGCTAACTCTCACTAATTTCACATTTTTAGGAAAAACAAGTGACGAGAAAATATAAGAGTGTGTAGAACCATGATCAAATAGTGTAACAACACATAAGCCAAATAAGTGAAATTTACTGACAACCACGTCTGGTCCATCTTGGTCATCCCTCTGTATCATGGCATAAGATTTTGCAGTTGCTCTTGACCCACTAGATTGATCAGCTGCACTTGGACCCATTGCTTGTGTGTTTCTAGATCTTGCACCTCTATATCCTTGAGGAGGATTAGTAAAAGGTTTCTAAACTAAGCCTTCAGTACACAAAGAAGGAGCAGGGTTAGGATTTGGACAATCCTTAACCTTATGATCAAAGGCCCCACAATTAAAATATGCACCAGAAGCCCTCCTACAAGTCCATAGTGATTCTTCCCACATTGTGCACAAGTGGGTACGCGAGTCTTACCTTGGTCATAGTTTGGAGTGCTAGTTGTAGAAAAATCAAATATGTTTTGCTTATGTTGAGTTGACCTGTTAACACTACCATACCTGGAATCATCAAACCTTCCTCTTTTGGATGGACCTTCGTAATCTAATTTAGGCCTTATGAATTTGTTTTCTTGTTTTACTCGCTTCTTCCTTATTAATTCCTTTCCAAATAAGGGCAGTTGAAACTAATTTGCAAAATTTCTCATGTTGTATGATCGCCACATTCTTTCGGATGGAATCATTTAAACCATCTTGAAAGCGCCTGGACTTATCTTTCTCTTCATTAATAATACCTCTAGCATAGCGAGATAGCCTGAGAAACTTTTGTTGATAAATAGCAATAGACATGCCCCATTGCCTTAAGTTCAAAAACTCCTTTTTCTTTGCATCACAATAAGCAGGTGGTACATACTTTGTTCTGAATTCTTTAACAAAATCATCCCAAGTAAGCACCGAAGATTTTGCTTTGGCATTTGGTACACTTACCCACCAGTCATAAGCATCTTTTTGTAACAGTGAGACAACATACTTAAATTTGGCAGCATCCAAACACTCTAATTGCTCAAATACCCTATCCATATGCACAAGCCATTGTTCAACATTAGTAGGATCAACACTGCCTTCGGACTCAACTCCACCAATTTTTCTCATTTTATCATAGTTTGTCTTATTAGGGTCATGCATTGTTCCAGCCAAGTGATGAAAAAAATCAGCCATCTGTTAAAAATGAGGATTCATAACAGGGTCACTATGACCCATATGAGGATGTGGCTCAACTCTAGCACCCTGATTGTTTCAAACTTCAGATCCACTGGTACAAGGTTAGTTATGATCAGCATGATGCTCTCCAACCCCTTCTAGTAACTGAGGTTGAGAAATAGAGTTACCCAAACCCTCACGAGCAGCTTCCATAGGTCTATTAGAAGAAGAGGCCATAACTTAATTCCTTCAAAAAGGATGATCACATTGCACTTGGGACATGTACATGATGCATATGCACAATAGACTAAACAAAGAATATTATCCAGGTAAACAAGAAAGAGTATTATTTAAGAAGTCCTAAGAAAAACAAATGTACTAACAGGTTACAAACAAAAGTCCTAGAACCACAAACCTAACACTCTGATACCAACACTTGTAGCGACCCTCTTGGGAGGATGCCACATTTGAAATAAAAACAAATATATACTTATACCATTTAAAAGGGACTCCATTTAAAACATATTAATTATTTTTTTATTTACATAGCGAAATTAGGCCCGTTCGAAAAGAGTCAAAGGTATAATATTTTGACAACTAATAATTTATATAATTTCAAGTAAAGACAATATAAGAGTTTCAATTCACGGTGGCGGACCTTTAAAAAATAATCAAGCATGTACCTTATGGAAAGTCTTTTTATTATCATTTAAACACAACTGCAGGATCATTTTGTACAACATCTTTGAACTTCCAAGTACTAAAGAAAAGACTAGTTTCTTCCATTACGAAAGTTACACACCAAATTGTGACTTTAATACATTACAAGACTTGAGTTTACACACCTCAAAATAGCCAACACGATATCAATATCAAGTTTACAATTTACAGTATTACGATGAAAAAAGCCTCCAAGATTTACATATACAAGTGCAACACATGGATCATGTACAAGTCCCAAATTTACTACAAAATATAGATGCCTATATTCAAATGTGATCTTCTAAAATCTCCAAAAATTCTACTTCAAGTGGCCATCTTAATTTATTCTCCCAAGCGTCACCTACGATAGAAAACAACTATCGCTAAGCACCAAGCTTAGTGGTGTATAAAGTTTGGGCTTGGAGCCATAGATTTTTCCAATTCCCTTCTAAATTATTGAAATATCAATATAACATATAAATAAAAATCAAGTAAACAAGTATATTACAAGTATCAAAATTGGCATTCATATCTCAAGTATCAAGAAAGTTCATAGAACTATTTTACGAGATGTCAAATAACAAATTTTGCCCAATATGTATGTCATGTCATCACACCAAGCATAATACAATATCAAGAAGGGCTGAAGCCTTGTATAAAGTAGGGCCGAGACCCAATAATCAAGAGAATCAAGAACCATATTAAAAATGGCTTTCTAGTTCGTACTTAAATGGATAGTTTTTCATAATTAAGACGAACCACAAATCCAAAGTCATGATGGCCAAAGATCCGAATCAAGAGGCATGCCAATACAGCGACATAGTCACTGCCACAAGAAGTACAAAGTCCCAACAAGAATGTAGAATGATCGAGCAATCCGTACAAGTGGGCGAATTAACGAATATCTCACAATAATTCTAAAATACCAATATGTCCATACAAGGTCATGAGAAAGCAAATGAAAGTTCCAAGACAATAATCAAAATACTCCAGCAAGCAATGAGAGTACAAGTTCATGTTTATACACAAACCTTGAACTTTTAGCACATAAATAGTCCTACCACAACTTGAAGAGTTCAAATCATAGACCAACAAGTGCGTCAACTTCCTCAAACAAATTACTTTAGCTTGTACAAGAGTATAAACACCTTGAATACACAATAAAATATACATTTAATATTCAGCAATATCATCAAGTGAAAATGAAGAAGATAGATATCAAAAGTTAGTCGAGTTTGTGCACTAAATCCCCAAAACAGTAAATCTGGACAGCCTAACTGCCTTGTATTGTGACTCAGTTTCAAATAGGTAAACGATAAATCCAAGCTTTGTACTCTTCACAAAAGTTGTAGGTATATGTCTTATAGTCGCAATGAAGCAAACAACATTACAAAATATATTTTGTAAAATACTAACAGTTGTACATAAAAGGTTCCTAAATCGGAAAAACTGGCTAAAACCTTCCCTGTGTTGCGTCTCCTTTTTAGACCCCATAACAGAAAAAACCGCTTTTTACATAAACATAAGTGTTATATATCTATGCAATAGCGTTCCGAAACATATTTGTTCATTCAAAATAGAATTTTACCCAACAAGATAATCAAAAATTACTAACAGCTACACAGTTTCAAAAATGAGTTTGGGTTACTTACCACAAGGGAGTGATTGTCTTGTGTTCTAGAAGAAAGAACAAATTTTTCTAGGTAATTTTGTGAGGGAATAAGATTGAGAGAGAGTTCAGGGGGATTCCTACAGTCTTAAGGAACCGAAATTTTAGAGATGTAATATTTTACACACAAACATGGATATATATTAATCTAAAAGGTGGCTGCCCAAAAAGTTAAAGTTGGTTGCTCCAAATGTTTAAACATCTCTTGTATTCACTTTTTTTATGGAGATAAATCTAGTTATAGTAGTTTACGTAAATACCCCAATATAATTTCCTAAAATACCATCACACTATAAGGTAAGCAACTTTTCAAACATCGCAAATATTCGAGTTTAGGAAATAGGAAGTAGAGCTCATTCCTTTATAACAAGAAATGGTCCAATTAAGTGTAAATGTTATCTTATAGACTTTGGGGAATTACATACCCCTTGCCATTACCTCGAGCCCATACTCAAATATCTTCTTGGACCCTTTGGCGT
Organism: Jaltomata sinuosa; assembly: GCA_003996215.1. Lineage (NCBI taxonomy): Eukaryota > Viridiplantae > Streptophyta > Magnoliopsida > Solanales > Solanaceae > Jaltomata > Jaltomata sinuosa. The sequence goes on from QJPP01003036.1 coordinate 175,785, forward strand.
TCCACTGTGTCAGCTCCCCGAGTCGGATATCTTTTGAAGTGGGAAAAGGGGAAATTTCAAGCTACTTTTGAGTAGGTTGGGTCACCTCCTTTTGAGGAGTAGTTTCTTCTATCTCAAACTCAACATCACCCTCCTCCTCCTTTTCAGAATCGGGCTCTGATCCTTACTTGGCATCATCTCTCAACTCAGTCTCCGTTTCCATGCCACTAGAAATTGGAACTGCTTCGGCCAGTGGAGGAGCAGGGTCACTCTCTGCATTAGAACTGGTTGAACCGGAAGATGATCCTTCCTCTTCTTCAGAATGGAAGGAAGTCTTTGCCGATGTTTTCTCCTGCTCAGGTGCATTACCTCCTTCCTCTTCAAATTTGGAAGGAGATACCACCAGCTTTCTCTTTACCATCCGGAAGAGGGGGAAGTTGTCAGACTCGCTCTTCTCACTCTCCAAATCAGTCTCATCAGGTAGGAGTGAAGGGACAGACGTTTTTTCCATTTTTCCAGAATCCCCTCATCGTACTGGAATAGGTGGTGCCATATAGTACCTGCAGGTAAACAACATTATCAAACCGAACCCAAAAAGTTAAAGGATAAAAAAATTTACACTTAGAAAGATTTTTCTGTATTTTCAGCCTCCCACGGGCGTGGGAGGTCCAACGGCCCATGGCACAGGGCGTCGCGATCAGATAGTGAACCTTTCAAAAAAAAATTATCCTTCCATGATGGCCTACCATGGGCATGGGAGGTCCGACATCCCGTGGGAGAGGTCGTCGAAAACACACCGTGATGTTTTAAGGACATTTTATCCTCCCACGACCACTCTCCACGGGTGTGGGTGGTCCGACATCCCATAGGATCGGGCGTCAAATTTTGACAAAAGCCTTCTCAGGCACTGATCCATTTCTAACATCCTGATCTGATGCCCGTCGTGCCTCTGACGCCCGTCGTGCCTCTGACGTCCCGTCAGGCTGGCCCGTGGGATCATGATTTGCACATAATTTTCTCTCCTTTTTTCGTTTACTTGCACGTTTTTCACTCCACCCAAACCAACTTCATACACAATTGTCGAACAAGACATTTATACTCTATTCACACAATCAATACAACCCTAATTCCGAATTTATGTATACACACAAACACACAATCATTAGGCAACGTTCACAACTAGGGTTAGCTAAACAATATGAACTTATAAAACATATGAACCTTTAGTCATTCTAAAATCATCAAGTAGAATTGAAAGCATCAAGTAGAAATTTACTTACTTCTTGATTTTCAATAAACTCTTGAAGAGCACTTGTAGAACTTTCAGTAAACCTTGCTTAATGTTTCTTGTGATTGTGAAGAGTATATGGGACGTGAAGGAGTGATTTGTGGGGGTGAGGAGCTGATCGTAGGAGGTGATTGTAAGGTGAGTGTGTCATTAATTAGGGAGATAACTTTGAGAATTGAGGGAGTTGAGTAAATTTGACCTCAATTGAATGAGGTCAAATACAATTAGTCACAGGGAAAAGGGAAAGGGAACCGGGTCAGGTCCGGTCACTGAGTAGAAATTTAAAGTTTTTGACACTTTGACCAACCTAGAAAATTGGATGTCACTACACCCTTACAGCACGTGAAATCCTGTCATGAGTAGCTTTCCTGGGCATCAGAGGCACAATTACCACGCCTGTCAGGGTTACGGTGTCTCGTCATGTCAGGATGTAGGAATGGGCCAGTGGCCTTTTCTGAGACTCTCTTGGATTCACACCTATTTCTCACGCTTGTCGGAGCCGCAATGGCCCATCGTGTTAGGCGTAGAAATGGGACAGACCAATTTTACTTTCTTTTCCGGTTGGCACACCCAATCCCCACGGGCGTAGGACCTGCAATGGCCCATCATAGGTGCCTGGGAGAACCCTTAGGTTACTTGACTACTAAAACTTCATCAACTTTTCTCATGGGTTGCCACCCATGCAACGCCTGATTTAACATCGCGACACGATGTAGGTTACTGGACTACTCAAACTTCATCAAGTTCCTTGGTTACCACGGATTCACCAAGGATCTATACATCCACAGCTTTCAGCTCCTTTGTCGTTCCCAAATAAGCCTTTATCCGCTGCCCATTTGCTTTGAACCTCTTGCCCTTATTGTTTTCAAGTTCTACGGCCCCATGTGGAAATACTTGTACCACTTTTAATGGTCCAATCCACTTGGACTTCAACTTTCCATGAAACAACCAAAATTTTGAATTGAAAAGCAGGACCAAATCACCTGGCTGGAAATCTATCTTCTCTATCTTCCGGTCATGATACAGTTTCATCTTCTCTGTGTACAAGGCTGAACTTTCATATGCGCTGAGGCAAAACTCATATATCTCATTCAACTGCCCAAGCCTCTGAAACGATGTTACAGACCAATCTAAATTCAACTTCATCAAAGCCCACATGGCCTTATGCTCTAGCTCAACAGGTAGATGGAACGCTTTCCCAAACACAAGTTTATATGGTGACATACCTATTGGTGTCTTGTACGCAATTTGGTATGCCCACAAAGCATCATCTTGTTTCACAGACCAATCCGTTCTATTTGCATTCACAGTCATGGACAGGATTGACTTTATCTCACGGTTGGAAACCTCAACTTGCCCACTAGTTTGGGGATGACAGGGGGTTCCAACTTTGTGTTTCACTACATACTTCTCAAGCAATGCCCAAAACAACCTATTTCAAAAGTGAGAGCCTCCATCACCAAATATGGAGAATATGTTCTTTTTTAAGAACGCAGTGACACACTTGCCTTAATTACTATGAAGCGCAACTGCCTTCACCTACTTAGAGACATAGTTAATAGCCACCAATACGTACTGTTTCCCATTCGACATCACAAATGGGCCCATGAAGTCAATACCCCATACATCAAACAGTTTAATCACAAAGATGGGAGTGAGAGGAAGCGCATGCCTCCTTGATATACCTCCTTCCTTTTGACACCTACTACAACCTTTAGCAAAATCATGGGCATCTTTGTTGATGGTTGGCCAGTAGTAGCCGCATTACAATATTTTGTCAGAGGTTCGGATACCACTATGATGTCCCCCAAAAGGGGATAAATGACAATCCTCTAGTATCTCTATCATTTAAGCTTCAGGCATACATTCACAAATCATGGTATCAACACACACACGAAACAAGAATGGCTCCTCCCAGAAGAATTTCTTAACATCAGACATGAACTTCCTTCGCTGGTGGACATACATATTAGGAGGTACTACATCACTTGCCAAATAGTTGGCAATGTCTGCAAACCGTGGAATCAGATCTTGGGAGGCAGCAAACACTTGCTCGCCTTGGAACAAATCATCAATCTCTTGCTCATCGTATAGCTTCACCATTGCTTCTTCCTCTACTTTGGACAAGTGATCTGCTACCTGATTTTCTATTCCCTTCCAGTTTTTTATCACAAAGTCAAACTCTTGTAGCAAGAACACCCACCAAATAAATCGAGGCTTAGCATCCTTGTTCGCCATGAGGTACCTAAGAGTTGCATGGTCTGTATGCACAACCACCTTAGTGCCGAGTAAGTATGATCTAAACATTACAATTGCAAAGACAACAACAAGCAACTCTAGTTCTATCACCGTATAGTTCTTTTGAGCAGGGTTGAGTGCTTTGCTAGTGTAGTAGATGGGATGAAGAATCTTTTTGCGTCTTTGGCCTAGGACTACTCTTAGCGCCACTCCACTAGCATCGCACATAACCTCAAAAGGCTAAGACCAATCAGGTGAAATAATAATAGGAGCAGAGATTAACTTTTCTTTAAGGCACTCGAATTCCTTCAGACATGCATCATCAAAAAAACACTTCACCTCCTTCTCCAATAACTTGCACAAGGGATGTGCAATTTTAGCAAAGTCTTTGATAAACCTGTGATAGAAACCAGCATGCCCCAAAAAGCTTCGGATACACTTTACTGAAATTGGTTGAGGCAATTTTTCAATCACCTCTATCTTTGCTTTATAGACCTCAATACCCTTCTTGGAAATCTGATGGCCAAGTATTATACAATCTTTGACCATGAAGTGACACTTCTCCCAATTCAGCACTAGGTTGCACTCTTCACATCATTTTAGCACACAACTCAAATGATCCAGACATACATTAAAAGAGTCACCAACCACCATAAAATCATCCATGAATACTTCAATAGTGTCATTCACCATATTTGAGAAAATTGACATTATACATCACTAAAATGTCACTTGTGCATTGCATAACCCAAATGACATCCTCTTGAAGGCAAACATCCCAAATGAATAGGTGAAAGTTGTCTTCTCTTGGTCTTTAGGAGAAATCAAGATCTGATTTTATCCTGAATAGCGATCAAGAAAATAATACCATCCTCTGCCAGCAAGGAGGTATAAAATATGATCCATGAATATCATCAAAAAATGATCTTTTTCGGTCCAAGCATTCAGCTTCCTGCAATCCATGCATACACGCCAGCTTGTGACTGGTCTCATTGAAATCAACTCCTTCTTAGCATTTGGGACTATAGTAATTCTACCCATTTTAGGCACACACTGAACTGGGCTCACCCACTTGCTGTCTGTAATAGGGTAGACCACACTGCATCCAGCCACTTGATGATCTCTTTTTTGACAACCCCTTGCATAGGTTGATTCAACCTATGCTGGTGTTCAATACCGGAAATGTAGTCGGGCACAAGCTGAATTTTATGTTTGTAGATTCCAGGCAAAATCCCAATAATGTCTGCAATGGATCAACCAATGGCCCTCTTGAACTTTCTCAAAAAGAAAACCAGAGCTTCAAACTACCCTTCATCTAAGTCAGCAGCAATAATAACAGTCAAGGTGTCATTAGCTCCCAAAACAGATATCGGAGGTGAGAAGGAAGTGCTTTGAGCTCAAATACTGAAGGCTCTTAAATAGACGGTCTAGTTTGGGGGGTCAGTCAATTCTTCAAGTCTAAATCAAGGTTTTTTGGAGCATAAGTATACGACCCCATACCGGCAAATGCTTCTACCATATCATCATACTCATTGATATCATCTTCGCCAAAATTCATAATAACCTCTTCAAGTGCTTCAACCCCAAGTCTCTCAACAACAGGCACAATTAGCTTATCCTTATCAACTACCTCAATCACTAATATTATGCGTATGACATTATGATTTTTCATACACTGGCAGACATTGAAAGTTACTACCTCATCATTAAGTCTGAATTTTATCTGCCCAGTCTCCAAGTCAACTAAAGCGCATTCGGTGGCAAGGAGTGGGAATCCCAATATGATGGGAACCTCAAAGTCAACCTCACAATCAAGGATCAAAAAGTCTTCAGGGAAAATGAAAGTGTCAACTTTCACAAGTACATCATAGAGAATTCCTACCAGCCTTTTCATTGGGCAATCTTCTATGAGAAGCTACATTGTAGTCAGTTTGGGGGCTTCCAAGCCCAACTGTTTGAACATTGCTAGTTGAATCAGATTGATACTAGCACCCAGATCACATAATGCTTTCATAAAATAGATTGTCCCAGTCATGCACAGAATATTGAAAGCTCCAAGATCATCTTTTTTTGCAATAGAGAACGGGAGGCAATTGCACTACAACGGTGCAAATTATCAGCAGACTCAAAACTCTCAGTTCTCTTCTTTGTCACTAGATCCTTCATGAAATTTGCATGCCCAGACATCTACTCCAATGCTTCAACCAACGGAATATTCACTGAAAGTTATTTTAGCATGAAGATGAACTTGTGATATTTACCTTCCTCAGCCTTTTTAATGAATCTCTGTGGATAGGGTGGAGGAGGCAATGGAATGGGTTTTAAGACATATGGAACCTCCTTGTTCTTCTCCTTGGCATCAATAGAATTTTTCTCACTTGGACTTCCAATGATATCCTTTTCCTCTAAATCAACCACAATTTCAACATCATCTTTTTTAAACTCGGTCGGCTCATCAATAAGTATCAACATAGGAAGGTCAACAATTTATTTTCTTCTTCAAGTAGTCACAGCCATGCACTATCGATCATTCTTTGGATTCTGAATTGTGTCACTTGGGAGACTACCCTTCTGACGTAGGTTTAAAGTCGCAGACATCTGGTTTATCTGTTGCTTGATTTGCTTGATGGCAAACACATGTGCCTTTACTTTCTGATTCATACCTGATATGTCAGCATGCATTTCCTTCAAGTTTCCATATGTAGAATCAACCTTTTGCAATACCTTGTTAATCAGCTCCCTCATGGATGGTTGTTCGAGTGCTTATTTGCAAATTCATGTAGGGACATAACGGCCGCTTCTATCATTCTTGTAGCCATCCCTCTTATGCTAGTCACTATCCCTGTCTCTACCTCTGCTCATATATCTATAGCCAGAATGGTTGTATTTGTCATATCTATCTTTGTTCCGACCTTGATGTCCCTGGCCATTGGCCTGAAAACCTCCAACTTGATCATTCAGATAACTAACTTCTTCATCAGATTCCTGCTCATCTAGTTTTGGTGATTTTCCTTGTGAACCTATAGCTTTCATCTTTTCTACCCCATCATTTAGGATTTACTTCGCAATAAAACCTATACTTGTCTTCAATGCAGTAATATCCTATTTAATCTCCTGCAAATCTTGATAGTCTATGGATTTCCCAACCACATAAGTTCCTGCTAGACTCTTAGACTCTCTAGTATGCTAGGCTCTATTGGTCTTGGTAACCTATCAAGCATCTCAAAAACTTTGGCATAAGTATTCTCTATGAATGATACCCCAGTTACTGTATCAGCTACTGCTTTACTATTGGCATTCAGTGCTCTGTAGAAGATCTCCATCAGATGATCTGAAGGGATTCTTTGTTATGGAACCTATTTCAGCTTCTTATTGAACCTCTTCCTTGTTTCATATAGTGCCTCCACGGGTAGCTGCTTGAAGTTATAGTCCTCTTGCTTTAACTGCAACATCCTTGATAGAGTCTTCAGCTCCAGTCATATGTATATAGAATTATCAGGAAATTCTATAAGCCACAGAGTTGTTTCTCTAGTCAAATAGAATGGAAATAGCCTCAGTCTAATAGCATCTTTCCCCATTCCTTGTAGATTGTAAGTTGTCTCAATCCCCATAAAATTAGTCACATGTAGATTTGCATCCTTAGCAAGCTTTCCAGCAAATACTTATTTCAGGTTCAACAACTGGATCATCGTGCTGGTAATGTTAAACTCTGTAACTTCAGGCAGTGGTGGCAATACTATAGGTCCAGTAGTCCCTATGTCATCAACATCATCTTCATGAAGATTGTAATAAGGGACATGCCTTGGATGCTTAATGTGTCAGCCTCTATTCCCTGTTGGTGCGACTGGATCATGAGGCACATTGCATCGGGCTGCCTCATCTCTCACAGCTTGAGCATCTAGTGCGGCTTGATGAGCAGCTTATTGTCGTGCTTACCTTGCTTGCTCAGCTGCTGCATTTTGAGGTGCAAGGTCTGCAGCAATTTGAGCATCTTTAGCAATTTAGGCATCTTCTTCTGCTCTTCTTCGGCCAACATCCGAGTTGTGGCCTCTTTCGGTGTCTCGTAAACTCCCTCTTTAACCATGTTTCTCAGTGTTCATTGGAGTTCCGGATCGAATGGAATTATGGGATAACCTTGACTCTTTGTATTGGGCATGCACAAGTATTCAACCTGTGGAACAAAACAAAAACAACAGAAAAAAGTAAAATTGGGAAATAAGGACTAATAGTGAAATAAACAAAATCTCTCTAAATCCAAAACTGTATTCTCCGACAATGGTGCCAAAATTTGATACGCCCAAATTACACCTCATTTTAGAAGCATAAAGTGGTCGCTGTTAAAATATAGAATCCAACTAAGGTTAGAGTATCCCATAGGGAATATGGAAGGACTATGGTCAATTATGTTTACTCACGCTCTTAGCCGTTTATTTCCCTACAAGGGGGGTTTATAGTAACTAGTAGTAATCATAATTCAAATTCGAACAAGTAACAAAGTAATAGTTTTAAGTATTGTAATCAATGAGAGAAGCGACTAGGGTAGTGTTCCCCATGAGATCATAACTTAGTAAGCATTCTACTAGCAATCTATTCTGGTGCTTAGCATGCAAGATCAATAAGTTAGGTTTAACTCTATGGTTGGTCCCCTAGATAGATGAATTTCACCACGAACCTTGGTCCGACTATGGGTGTATGCGTTACTAACCCTTACCCTTGATCCCAAATTAGCTATTCCTGGACAAAGTTAAGCTATTAGATGAGGATTGATAGCCTCAAATCTCTGTCGTAACCAACCCTTTTCCCATTTGTTACCTCCTTGATTCGGCAAGTAAGAATAAGGTGAGTTGTAACATTTGCAACCGTTAAAAATCAATCAAAGCGAAGGGAAGAACAATACATGCATAAACACCGTCCTAGAATTGCTAAGTACTTTTCCTACTTCGTTAATCCTTGATGGTTCCTACAACCCTAGTTGTGGATTTAGCTACTCATGGTTGTAAGAAAATAATCAAATTTAGATGAAGAGATCTTGATTTTAACTTACAAGAACAAGTAAAGAATATCATAAATCTTGAAATGTCAAGAAAACTTCAATAAATCAAGAACAATCTATGACTTCTCAAAACTGTGTTATGATGTCTCCCAAAACATAAATAATTCGTAACAATGTCTAACAGGTGCGTAACCTTTAAAATAAAACTTAAGGGAATGTATTTATAGACAAAACAGACCAAATCCTAACTAATCTTGGAAAGCTGGACGCGGCAATTCCGACGGACAAGCCCCAAGGGCTGTCGTGGTTGCGACGGGCGTCGTGGTGCCCGTCAGTCTTCCTTCACTTTGTATGTCAAAGCCCTCTGTCTTGTTTTCACGGTCAAATATGATGGGCCTTCATGGTTTCCACACCCATCATGGTCAACTCGTCAGCTAACAACTCTGCACTCTATTGTCTCTGGCTCATTCTGATGGGCTCTGTGATATCCCATCGTGGCTCTCACGGGCGTCGTGGTAACTCGTCAGGCTTGATTTTGTTTCCAGTTCCACTGGTCCAGTCCCACGGACAAGTATGATGGCCCATGGATGGACCGACACTTGTGGTGGCTGGACATGAGAGAGGGTTTTTCCTTTAAGTTTCTCTGATCCATTCTGACGTCCTTTCCCATGGGACATGGTAGATCCCACGCATGTGGGGTATGTCTTTTTACCCATAAAACTGCACTTTTTTGGGTCTTTTCATCATTTCAATACTTTTCCCTGCACATGTAACAAATGACATCAAATCTAACAAAACACACTTAAGAACTTCCCAAAATCCTTAGCTTTAAGCATTGAAGTGCCGTGAAATCCTGACCAGTATCCACGAAGCCTTGCTTTATGGATTTCAAACCCTCCTCTAAGCTATGTTGCATGGATAAGATAGTTTGGTGCTTCGCATATATACCTTCTGGGTGGGTATTGCATTCCTTCCTTTCTAAGTTATGATTCCTATTAAGATCACAAGCACCACTAGCACCATTATTAGCATAAGAGGGGGGAGGAGGATGATCATTAGGGCATTTGCTCAAATGTCTATGACAACCACCACACAAGAAATTGCGCCCATCATAGGAGCGAGATGGTCAATACCTCCCTCTACTAGAGCCAATCTTACAAATTCACAAAGGGTGGGGTCCTCCACAAAAACAACAAGGATCATTATAATAAGGGTTGCAACCACCAAAACCTCTAGCATGTCGACATGCCATAGAATCAATCAACAAAAACAAATATTCACAAATTTGAACTAAAGTAAGTAAACTCAAATTCTAAACTAACTCAATACGCCAAATTGTTCCCCGACAATGGCTCCATTTTTTATACCACTCAAAAACACTCTCCAATAGAAGGTGTCGGGGTCGATCCCACAAAGAACAATGTAATCGTGGTTAAGACAATAAAGAACTAAAGCTACTTATTGAAGTTCGAAGAACAAAAAGAAATAAAATGATTGGAGGGTTTTGTTGTTGAAAAAAAGAACAGTATTGCAAGTGTGAAGTCAACCAATCATCCCAACGCAAGGATCACAAGGGAGATTTGGGAATGGATATTACTTCTAATCCATACGATCCATTACAAGTTTATCAAATACAAACTAGATTAATTATGGGTCAAATGAAACAAGCCTTGGAATTCTCAATTATCTACCAACATCTTTCGACCATTGGTAAATATTCATCAACTAATTATCTCGAGCCCAACAAAGTATTTACAAGATATTCCAATTATGCCAATACTACAATCACTATTTCTAACCAATTCCTTAAATAAGGGTTAAATCCTCAAGTTAGTGCAAATTAACCTTTCCCCACCTCAATTCACTCTTTCAAGCAAAACTAAGGTAAGAGAAGAAACTCCAAGGGTTGATCACTTCCTTTAGAATAATATTCAAGCACAAGATTAATTAGAGAATCAAAGACCCAATTCATAAACTAGAAAATATTTAATAAATTATAAAAGTACAAGATAAAAAATTACACCCAAATATTGTTTGTCTCTAACACAATATCCAAATCTAAAATCAAACAACACATCTATGAATTTAATAATACAAAGAAAAAGTTGAAGAAAGGAACTAAAGATTTTACAATAAAAACTTCCAATCTTCACTCCAATGGTGTTGGAGGATGAACTTGCTCCCCAAGCTAGTTTAAAGTTGTTCACTCTAAGGCTAAGGATGAATTGGTTGAAGAACAATTCTGAATAATCGATATTCTCTTTCCAAAATGGTTGGGATGTGCTTTTATGTGGATTGGGGTTTCTAAAAATGTGATTTTCCAAATCTGCCCTGTACCTGCTGCGTTTCTTCAGCCTAATCGTATGAGTATGCCTAGATATTGCGACAGTCTGTTAATTACTTCATCGCGGTCGCGTATGTTCACTGTTGTATTTGCGTAGCTTTGACTTATAGTTAACTATAGTCGTGTGGAATTTTCCTCGTGGTCGCATGGCTTTGACTATCACGTGCACTGTAGCTGGCGGTCGCGATGTGCATTTCATTGCCAATGATCAGCCACTCCATTTAGCTCCATTTTGACTTGTTTTCACCCAAATCCATCCTGAACACTCCTAAAACACAGAAACCTATAAAATAGAGGTAATCCGTGTTAATTGCAGTAGTTTTCCAATTTATACTAGAAAAAGCATAATATTAAGAGCTAAATAAGTAGGTAGAATACCAACTTATCAACTATCCTCCAACTGTCGCTCTTGAATTTGCCCTAACAATATATATTGTGCCTCAACTCGAGCAAGAATCCATCTAGGGTGACAAATTCCAAGACAAAACAACCTATTGGATAAGGACTAGATGTCCAAGGCCAACAATTTCCAAAACTGATAGGAAAGCCAAACTCCCCATACTCATCACATTCCGGCTCAAGACATTTGCTACTACATTTGCCTTGCCCCGGTGGTACAGAAAAAATATATCATAGTCCTTCAGAAACTCTAGCCACCTACACTGCCTCAAATTATGATCCTTCTGACTCAGAATGTACTGTAGGCTATGATGATCGGTGAATATCTCACAATGAACACTATAAAGGTAAGGCCTCCAAATGTTATGCGCGAAAACTACCACCGCCAACTCCAAGTCACAGGTGGGGTAGGTACGCTCGTGCACCTTCAACTACCTAGAAGCCTCTGCTATCACTCAACCCTATTCCATAAGAACACAACACAAACCAACACCCAAAGCATGACAATAAATTGTAAACCACTGGTCCTCAACTAGAAGAGTCAAAATTAGAGCTGCAGTAAATAAGGCCTTGAGATTCAGAAAGCTCGCCTCACACTTGTCGTACCACTTAAATGGGACATCATTCCTAGTCATTATAGTAAATGGAGCTGCAATGGAAAAGAATCCCTCGATGAACCATCTGTAGTAACCAGCCAACATAATAAAACTACGAGTCTCACTAAGAGAAGTAATCCTAGCACAATCACAAAGTGCTTCAATCTTTGTCGGGTGTACCATAATACCATCCATGAACACCATTTGCCTCAAGAATACTACAGATTCAACATAGAACTCACACTTCATAAACTTTGCATAAAGTTGCTGATCCCTCAAAGTCTAGAGCACAATCCTCAATTGCTACTCGTGCTCCTCCCTATTCCTCAAGTAGACAAGGATATCATTGATGAATACTATCATGAAGGAGTCCAAATAAGGCCTGAACAAGCGGTTCACCAAGTCCATGAATGATGATGGGGCATTGGTCTCCCAAAAGTCATTACTAGGAACTTGTAGTGGACGTAGCGAGTCCAAAAGGCTATCTTAGGGATATATATTTCCCTAATCCTCAATTGATGGAAGCCAGATCTCAATTCAATCCTACAAAACGTGGTTGCATCCTGAAACTGGTCAAATAGATCCTCAATACACAACATTGGATACTTATTCTTCACAATTACCTTATTCAGATGCTGGTAATCAATACACATATGTATAGTGGCATCATTTTTCTTCACAAACAAAATAGGAGAACCCCAAGGATACACACTCTATTGAATGAAACCCTTACCCAGAAGATCCTGAAGCTTAACATTAAGCCCCTTCAACTAAGCAGGATCTATACGATAAGTTGAATATAAATAGGCAGGGTGCCCGACTAAACATCAATAGCAAGGTCCATATCACGCTCACGCAGGAGGCCAAATAAGCTGGTAGGAAAGACATCAGCAAACTCATAGACCACAAAAACTGAATCAAGTGAAGGAATGTCAGAAATAATATCACAGACATTACAAGATAAGCCAAACACCTTTCGACACAAAACTCCTACCCTGAATATAAGATATGATCCTTGTTAGCACATGACTAACAAAACTCTTCCATAAAAATAGAGGTATGCCAGTCATGGCTAAGGTAACGGTCTTGGCAAAACAATTCAAGATTGCATGATAAGGGGATAACCAGTCCATGCCTACAATAGCATCAAAATCTATCATATCAAGCACAATAAGATCTTCCCATGTGTCTTACTCCCGAATAGTCATCATACAAGATTTAAACACCCAATCCACTACTAAAGAATCAACTATAGGAGTAGATACATGCAATGCATAGGCAAAGGCCCACTGGACAATCCTAAATAACAAGCAAAGTACATGGACATTTATGAATTAATGGATCCTGGATCAATAAGACATATGTTGTCTAATGAGAAACTGAAATTGTACCTGTGATCACAAAATCTGAAGCCTATGCCTCTAGTCTACCCATAATGACATATAACTATATGTGTCTACCATTGGGCTGAGTACGTGCATAACCCCTCGGTCTTGCCTAACTTAGTACCTCCAGGAGTACCTCTACCTCTTCTAGCACCACTTCTGGCTGATGGCGCCACTTCTCTATGAGGCTGAGTGATCACGTCAAAAATAACTCTCTAATTAAGAAGGTGGCAATGGTTATTTCAAACCAAGCACCTAATAATAGGTCAGGTTCAATTTCCTACAAATATTGGAAATTAGATTTATCAAAGTGGTAAATTAATTCACACAAGTATGCGAATTGTACTAAACATGAAAGCAAATGGTGGATTGTTGTAACAAGTGATTAAATAAATTAGTAGCAAGCAAAGGGTAACACGATTGTTGAGTATCAAAGATTCTAGAATCTAGAGGTGTGCATTTGATGGGGAGTAGCTTTGATAGGTATTAACTAGATGCCTTAATATGAATCATAGAATGGATAGCATTGGTTAAAACTACACTCAATGTTTCTCAACCTATAAGTGTGTTTATCATTGGGTTCTCTCGAACTCCAAAAATCATACTCAATAAACAATCAATTAATTGCTTGGATAGGCTTGGACTATCGCTACCTCTAGCCTTTATATGAGGTTTTAGCCCCAAATCCCCACTATTAAATCTTTACCCAATTCCACTTTCCTTTCTCAAGCAAAAGTGAAATAAGAGGACTTAATTAATGTTTTGCAACCATTAATTATTAGATTAATCCTTGAAGGATCCAATAGATCCATGCTTCATAATCAATTCTAAGAACAAATAAATAATACCCAATCAATACTAAACATCCATCATTTACTCACACCCTTAAAAAAATTTAGCTACTCATAGAAAAGGAAAGAGAAATTATACCATAAAGGAGTTCCTCAAAACCATTCATAATAAGAAATAAAAATCAATTCCAAGCTTCTCAAGGTTCAACAATGGTGTTTTCTCTATTATAGAAGAAGAAGATGATATCCAATTGTACTCTTCAAGTGTACTAGCTATAATATCAAAATTGAAAAAAAAAACTAAGAATAATATTCCATGCACAACTCCGAAAATCATCATTAGAAGCTTCCCAAATACGCAACTGACATCTGGACAATTTTACCCTTCAGGTGACTTGCAGCTTGCATGCATTGGCATCTGTGGCCGCATGTGAGGACTTACGACACGCAGGTGGCGAGGCCTTTGACCAGTCTTCAACTCTTCATTTGTGGCTCACATGCATTGGCACCTGCAGCCACATGTGATGACTTGGAGTATGCAGGTGCCTAGAAATCCTGGCAGTGGCTTCGGCTCCTCTTTCGTGGCACCTACGGAATGCAGGTGCCTACTTTCTCCATGCATGTCCAAGCACAGATACTTATCAGATTGCTTCTTTTCATCTTTCTCTTAACTTAGGTCTCGTTTATAATCAATTTGGGTTTAAATTCTCTTCTATCCTCATTTCACACGAATGCCTACATATATAAGAACAAAGGCATAAAATCCTTTTAAATAGCATAAGATCAAGGCAATAATTCATACTTAAGAGCTAAATAAGTTGGTAAATTATCAACTTATTAAACCCCCAAACTTGAACTATTCCTTGTCCTCAAGCAAAACATTGACTAATTATAGGACTGATTCAACCTTTCCAAGACAAAAATATTGCACAACGGACTACCATGACTCAAGATAAAAGAAACAACAAAAGACTCAAACAAAAGACTCAAGCAAAAGCACTAACCTCATTTGGTACTACTATAAGCTCAAGGCAAAAATAATCACTTCAAAAACCCTTTTCAAGAGACTTCAATATTTCATTCAAAATCCAGGGAGCTTTTCATTCAAAACAAGATCATCAAGTATCTCAAATCATTGACATCATCTTTCAAGGCTTACCTCAGAGTTCATGTCACAACTTATCGCATTGATTCCCCTAAATTGGAATCAATACTTCACTATTTATTCTAAGGTTGCAATGCCACTCACCACAAGAGAGGATCCCACTCACACGAATGAAATTCACAATATAGAGATCATAAGATAGCACAAAGACATTGACTCTCTCAAGAAGTTCAAGTGCATACACATAGAACTATAAGCTTGTTTTTTTATGTAATTCGTCACTAATGTACAATTGCAAAGCTCAGAATCACTAAGGACTTGTAGTTAACTATGTAGGCTAGGGTTAAGGAAAGGATATAATTTGGATCAAGTTCCTAGAACTCTCTAACGCTATCATTAGGCAATTCAAGTGCACTGCTCACATCATTGAATCAACCTCACCTTATTCCTCCCTCTCACAACCGAAGTTTCTCCCAAAGCCATTGTCCAAACACCTTCGTTCTAATCATTGAGCATTCACAAGGTAAAAGGTAGCACCACTTAATTCTTTTCTTTCTTTCTTTCATCAATAGATAAACTAAAGAAATTCATACACTAAGCATTAGGTGCTACACCACATTGAAGCTTAACTCCTCATTCAATTATTAATGCATACACCTCAAAACATAGGCCTTTGCCTATATCAACATTCGACTTTTCATTCATATCCCCCCCCCAAACATAAGCTTTTAGCCTACATTTTCACCACTAGCAATAAGGAAGGATGACGTGCCAAAATAGAGGATCAAAGAGGTAAAAAAGTGTAACATGGTTGCCAAGTAAAGGTTAATGGCTCAAAAGGGTTGACTAAGATCAATGTTAAGGGAAGGAACTTTTTGGTAAAGTGACTATTCAAAGAGGGCTAAGGTCATCTTCCAAGATAAGAAACATTTAGGATTTTGCCTTGAATCACATTCGGGGTAAGTTCTAGATGACATGCATGCACAAGAACAAACTAAACCTTACCACACAAGGCATCACAACACTAGGATTCAATAGTTATTTTTACAACCAATTGCAATGAATGACTTTTGACAAGCTATTTTGAGTTTCACACAACTCATTTTATAAACAAAAAGCTAAATGAAAAATGTAAAGATCATGACAAGAGAATACTTTTAAAATTCATTTTCCCATCTCTTTTTAGTTTCAACAAAAATCTGTTGCCAGTAAAATTTTTGGTTGCCCCATTCGAGACAAGTACACAACAGACTCAAAAATAAAAACTAAACTGTCATTTTTCCTTGAGAAATTCCTCTCTCAATCTGTCATAGGGAACTGTTACCCGGTTAACAATAAAAATAAAGAAAAGAAAATTTTGCTCCTTGGGAAAGAATTGTGGTATAAAGAAAACCCCTGGAGTTTATTAAAACTAACTATTATCTACAAAGGCAATATTGAATTACGCGCTCATGGGTCATTTGAGAATGAAGCCTGGTGAAGGAACTAAGCACAATTTGTAACCATGGGTAATAGAACAACCAACATTTATAACCGATCCAGCAAAATGGCCAAAACTCACATCCACAATAAAAGATCGAGCCCGATAAGGTAACAATATATAAACAAGATAAAAGAAAGTCTCGACAAGGGAAAAATCAAAACATTATCCAACCATCAATCATAAATGAACCCACCCCCAACTAAGAAATATTATTGACCCCAATGCTCAATAAGAAAAATCACGGGTAAGTGATATACGCCCGCTTGCCTCATGTTTTAGTCTTGTGAGGGAAAAAGTGATGTATATCCCTATGATTATTTTAATACTCTTGATTATGAGCTAATATATGTGATTAGATGCTTTGCAGGGAGAATGTGGAGAAAAACAATGCATGGAGCTAAAAATGAAAGCATAAAAGCATTGGAAAGGAGTTTGCAACGTTCCGGGAAAGAAAGAGAACAAAAGAAGACAATATTGGCAGTGGGGCAATGCTGGGGAGCTGCCCCAGGCCCATAACTACCGCAGATTGATGTTAGGGATATGGTGGGGCACTGCCTCAGGCCCATAACTACCATTGAGTGATGCTGGGGCGCCACGCCAGGCACCAAACTGACAGAATTTCCAGCTTCTCCCATTCCTAATCCAAGTAGGAAAAGGGATTATTTTCCTCATACTCTATAAATACATCACCAATCATGATTTTTAGGGAAATTTTGACCTACGAAGAGCTAGGAGTCGCCGTGGAGCCAGAGAATATTGGTTTTATCTTTTCTTCTCCTTTATTATTTATTTAACATTTTTCTTTGGATGAATTCTTATAATTTCTCCATGTCTATGTGGAGTTAAACTTCTCGTTCTAGGAATATGATAGCTTCATGATTGTTGTAGTAGACTCTTGATTTGATTTGTGAAGATTCTCATATTAGTTGTTCTTATGTTCTTGTTCTTACTATTTTAATGCTTAACTACCATTAAAATAAATCTATAATTTCTTTGTGAACTCGAAAGAAGACTCATTGGGATAGAACGAAGAATATAGGGAGCAAGGCCTCTCTTTTGTAATGCAAAAGGGTAGGTTCGCGACTAGGATAAGAATATTCTAGAACACCTTGTTTGGTTTATATGGGAAGATATATAAATGCGTTCGGAATAAGATGTCACATCCCCGCTCGACGATGTAGTTGTGATGCTATTTTGGATAGGAAATTAGAGGCTCGGAAGACCATGATTGTAAAATCAACCCCGAAATCAGCAACTAGATAAACAAACAAGTCAATAAAATTGTCTACTGAACATGATTGTTAGCGAATCCATAATCCTAGATCGATTTCATCACATTGACTACGTAAAAATCTGTTCTTTTTTTGCTTAATTGTTCATTAGTTAACTTCTTCTTTTAATTTCTAGATTAGTTAATTATAAATTCTCCTTTGAGTTTTTACGCTTGAATAAATAATTAGAACTAGTTTAATTTAGTAAAATAGTTAATCGACAAGTCCATGTGGGTATGATAACTGGACTCTCAATCCTATATTACTTGTACGATCGCGTACACTTACGTGTGTGTTATGATGCAACAAGTTTTTGGCGCCGTTGCTGGGGACTTAAAATTAATTATTTATCTGTATTGGACTCTTTCTTTTTATTTATTTAAGTTTTTGCATATATTTTACTTTCTATTATAGATTGTTTTTTTTTTACTTTTTTTTACTACTCTTCTTAACATGACACCGAGGGATAAATATTAGTTGAATGATGAGTACTATTCATATATGGGTAATCCTTGTTAGTACTGTGGAGGACCCCACTTGGGTATCAATTGCCATTATAATGAAGAGGGCGGGTGGTGCGCACCTACCCAATATTTTGAATTTAATGTATGTCGTATATGTGGTGGTCAGGATGATAATTCGAATGGATGTCCTCACTCTTATTCCCCTTCCTGGAGCCCCTATTATGATTCTTCTATTGCTAATATTAGCGCTTAAAGCTGATGCAACTTTCCCAAAACAGTAGCTAAACATTTCCCGGGCAGATTTACGTATTTTGCATTAATTAAAGGTGTATCGTCACACCTTTCTCCCCTATCCAATACACATCACACACACACCAACCTACTTCCTCCAATAATACAAAACACATCAAACAGCCCCTACCCAACTCACCATGCCGACATACAATAGCAACACATTGAACCCACGGCTTCCGATCGTCGTCCCGTGAGTTCTTAACAACAATTCAACAACAATTGTCCATGCGAACTTCAATCCAAAAATATGATTATGGGAAGAGTACTTACCACACTTGAAGGGGTGTTTTTATCCTCTTTTTATTGATGCCTTGAAAATCTTAAGTACCCCCTACACATACACCAACAAGAGAAAAAGAAATCTCCTAATTGTTACACAATTTCTATGTGTTAAATCTTAAGAAATGGGCTGCCATAGTTCATGTATTTCTTACCATAGGATATCCTAGCTATATGTAGTAGATTAATACCAAGATAACAAGTGGTTTAACTCACCTTAAGCTTGAATTAATCTTGATCTTCTTAGAACCCTAAAGGGAGAGAAGGGCTGCCAAAAAGGAAAGGAGATAAGATAGAATTTTTCCAGCTTTTTGTGATCAATATTGATCAATAAAAGGCCTATATAAAGGGACCTTTTTGGCCGACTTTTTTGAGTATATTTGGGCCAAAATGGGTCAAGAAACTTGGGCCAAAATTACCCTTTGCTTGGGCCTCAAAAGGGTTAAGTTTTGTGGCTGATTTTGGGCTTCTCTTGGGTCAAAATATGGTCAATATTTATGGCTACCTTTTGTAGTTGTTTGGGCCATATTTGGTTGTGCTTTGATGGGCCAACTTTAAGCTTCATTTGGGCTACCATTAGGTCTAATAATCCATGGTGTTGCTGCCCGTAATCGTCCCTCAGAACTTAGTTCGTTAGCGTAGATAGGTGATGCACCTACTTGTCACCTAAGAGCTTAGATAAGTCGAGCAAGTACCTCACTTGTTTTATCTCATTTTCAAAACCCTCATCCTCGTAATTTAACTTAACACTTATATACATTTGACCATTTCAAATTCTAGTCCAAAGTACCCCTTCACAATCTCGAGCTCAAATACCTTCGTCGATATTTACTTACTCACATAGGTTTTGAAATGTACGGGGTGTTACACCACTCTTGGTGGAGAGATCCCTAGACAAGACCTAAGTATTGAAGCCAAGTTGTGGCTTTATTTTGTTTTCTCCTATTTCTTGCCATCCAAAAATGATCAAAAGATTACCATTGATGTTGCTATCTTGATTGCTTGCATCATGTCTAGGATAAATGTGAACTTTAGGGAGATAGTTGTGGTCCAGATAAAAAAGAAAGCTCGCTAGCCTACACTTTCTATGCCCTTCCCCATGCTTATTAGCAAATTTTATGCTAAAGTAGATATGACCTATTTTGATTCTGACCAGTCATGCCTTGCTACCGGCGTGATTGATATTGAGAAGAATAGGGATGCATATACTCCCAAGGTGAAAAAAAAGAAGCTACAGAGTTTTGCTGATGTTGAGATATCGGCTGTAACTTTTTATATAGGTGCAGCTTCACCCGCTTGGTCTGTTTCAGGTACTCCTACTCTTGCTATAGTAGCTCTAAATTGGAGCCAATGAGACCTACTATACTATGGTTTGGTTATCATATTAATATTTTGATGTTAGTAGACTCGTGAGAACAATATCCAGCTAGTCAAGTTGGCCAAACATCTCCCATCCTATGTCAAAAAAAAATATTAAGGATGCCATGAAGGATGTTTTTGAGAACTTTGGCAAGTTATGTGCCAGATTTAATGTAGTTGAAGGGTCGGTGTCCTCGATCTAGGAGGACATGAGTATAATGAAGGGCAAGGCCCCGATGACCACTGCTGATTTGAGCTTCTTAGATGAAGCTATGGCTGCACCTCATGAGACTAGGAGCCTTATTGATGACTTGTTAGGTAGTATGGGAGATGATAATGATGAGGATTTTGATGTTAATAGGCCATTGTAGTAGGCTATGTTCGATTCTTTGGGTACAACACACTCCCACAAGGGTAGAGCTGGACCCAGTTCACAGGTAGACTCGCATGATAATGATTCAAGTAGCGATCACAAAGAGTTCTTTGCACCTTACTGTTGCATCCTAACGCACAACAAGTGTACGCGATCGTACAAGTAATATAGGATTGAGAGTCCAGATATCGTACCCACAGGGACTTGTCGATTAACTATTTTACTAAATTAAACTATTCTAATTATTTATTCAACCGTAAAAACACAAAGGAGAATTTATAATTAACTAATCTAAAAATAAATAGAAGAAGTTAACTAATGAATAATTAAGCAAACAAAGAATAGGTTTTTACGTAGTCAATGTGATGAAAGAAATCTCGGATTATGGATTCGCTAACAATCATGTTGAGTAGGTAATTTTATTGACTTGTTATTTATCTAGTTGCTGATTTTGGTGTCGATTTTACAACCATGGCCTTCCGAGCCTCTAATTTCCTATCCAGATTAGCATCACAACTACATCATTGAGCGGGGATGTGACATCTTATTCCGAATTCATTTATATATCTTCCCATATAAACCAAACAAGGCGTTCTAGGTATATTCCTATTGTAGTCGCAAACCTACCCTTTATGTTACAAAAGAGAGGACTTGCTCCCTATATTCTTTGATCTATCCCAATGATTCTTCTTTCGAGTTAACAAAGAGATTATAGATTTATTTTAATGGTAGTTAAGCATTAAAATAGTAAGCACAAGAATATAAGAACAACTAATATGATAATCTTCACAAATCAAATCAAGAGTCTACTACAACAATCATGAAGCTACCATATTCCTAGAACGAGAAGTTTAACTCCACATAGACATGGAGAAATTATAATAATTCATCTAAAGAAAAATGTAAAATAAATAATAAAGGAGAAGAAAAGATGAAACCATTATTCTCCGGCCTCCACGGTGGCTCCTAGATCTTCGTAGGTCAAAAGTTCCCTAAAAATCATGATTGGTGATGTATTTATAGAGTATGAGGAAAATAACCCCTTTTCCTACTTAGATTCGGAATAGGAGAAGCTGGAAATTTCGTCAATTTGGTGCCTGGCGCGCCACCCCAGCATCACTCTGCGGTAGTTTTGGGCCTGGGGCAGTGCCCCACCATAGCCTCATCATAACTCTACGGTAGTTTTGGGCCTAGGGCAGCGCCCCAAAATAGCCCCACTACCCAGATTTTCTTCTTTTGCTCCCTTTTTCTCCTGGAACGTTGCTAACTCCTTTCCAATGCTTTTATGCTTTCATTTATAGCTCTCATGGGTTGTTTTCTCCACATTCTCCCTGCAAAGCATCTAATCACATATATTAGCTCATAAACAAGAATATGCAAATAATCATAGGGATATACATCACTTTTGCCCTCAAAATAAGACTAAAACATAGGTAAATGAGGAAAGCGGGCGTATAAATATGCCCAAGATCACAACCCCACACTTAAACCTTTGTTCGTCCTCGAACAAATCACTATACTCCGTAAACAATTACACATCATATGACACCAATTGAACAAGTCTTCTCACACCCAAGTTAACTAGACAGTTTAATCATGACACATAATTTGCTCAACATGCATACATCAATCATATTTTCACACCCTTCATTGAAACCACACAACCTCTAAAACTGACTCTTCATGAAAAATAATGCCAACATGATCATGTGTAAATACAGCCCTCATTAGTACACCAAATTTTCCCCATTTTATGCCCTTATATTTAAGAGAGATGCCCCTTTTCTCATATCATACGTACATATTCAAATTGGGGCATATAGATAAGAAATTCGCTCACTCTCTCAAAGAAAGTTTCATGCATACAAGACATACCATAGGCTTGCCCTTAGTGTAATACTCTATTAATAAAGCATCATAATTGTAGGATCAAAAGGGCTTTTACAAATTGTAATGTCGGCTAAGGGACGGGTAGGAACACTTTGGCCAATAGTGACTACTTTCTCTATGCACTTTAAGACGCTCACTTTAAAACTTTTTCACTCTTTTCCTTATATCACCTCCACTTGAACTTATGTTCATGTTTTCCTTCACGTTCCCCCCTTTTCTTTTGGTTTATCGCCCTATCATTCATTCATATACTGTTAGAAAGGAGAATTTTCTAAACTTTCTTTTTATTAGTTTTTCTGAAAATTCCTCTTTTTTGTTTTTTCATTTCCTTACCAACAACATATAAATTATTTTTCACAAGGGCACCACATCTAATATTTATTCATACCACAACAACCTCCCTCTATCTTTTTACCTTTTCTCTTGTGTTCCCTTCTTCCTTTAGGTTTTTCAACTACAAAGTGCACTAGGAACTCTTTGGATCAAATTAATATAGGGTGCGGTGGTATAAAGATGAAGGGACCAAGCAAAGGATGTCGCATCTTGCACTTCTTGACCTTTAAGTAAGGAATGTCATTTTGTCTCTTTGGTGTGGAAAATTTTAGAATGTAAGGGCCTTGTTCCTCATCTACACACTTCTCCACCAGTTCATAAGACTCAATTGTCATGTCATCATCCAAACATAATGTAGAAAAGTGATTAAAATGCAGTCCAACATGTCCCAACTCAAAACATGAATTATTTATTACATCGCTGACGAGTCAGAGGTCTAGCTTATATTTTGACCAGGTGATGTATATGTTCAACTTATGGGTAGTCCAGGGCCCTGTCCTGGATATGATATATTTTACTTACTCCTAGAGGCTTGTAGACGTGTATATGTATATCAGTGTTGGGTATGGCCTTGTCGGCCTTGAGTTGCTTAACTACTATTGAGCTTTCAGTGTTTCAAATTGCTATTCTTAGAGACCTTGTCGGTCTCAGACCCCCAGCAGGTTCAATAGAGATACACTCTATTTTGACACCCTCGGCCTTTTGAGGCTCCGGGTGTCGGTCATGCCTCCCATGGTTTGGGGCGTGACAAACTTGGTATCAGAGCACATTGAATCCCAGGGAGTCTACAAGTCATGTCTAGTAGAGTCTTGCTTATGGTTGTGTTGTGCACCATACCTATAGTCATGAGGCTACGGGACATTTAGGAATTGTTATCCTTCTTTTATTTGCTAGATCGTGCAATAGAGCGAGGTCATAAGATGTTTGAAGTCTAATTCATGTTTTTCTATTCCTTGTTTACAGAAATGCCTGTGACCAGACAAATGAGTAGCCGACGGGTTGGCACGGATACGGGGGAAGATACTAGTCATTCCCCGTCTATCCGATTGGATAGATTTGAGGCTCAAAGTGAATCACTGACACCAGAGATCCCAGTTTATCAAGTACCTGATGAGACTAGAGGGGATCCAGTACCCCTGACCCCACCTGCTCCAGTGGCATCTGAGATAGCTAAAGATGAACCAGCACCTATAGCTCCTCCACCTGAAGCAGAGGGCCAGGACATCAGGAGTGATGTTCGATTATTGACCCAGATGGTAGCCACACAACAACAACAAATTGGGGAATCAACGAGTGTTAGGTCAGGTGGCTCAGAAAGTTCTAGGGCTCGAGAGTTTATCAGCCTAAGTCCTCCTATATTTACAGGCTCTGACCCACGTGAGGATCCTCAGGAGTTTATTAATCAGACTTATCGAGTACTTCGAGTCATGTATGCAACAGTAGTGGAGGCAGTGGAGTTTGCATCTTTCAGGTTACAAGATGTGGCCATTTTATGGTTCGAGGCTTGGGATCGGTCTAGGGGATCAAATGCACCCCCAGCTGAATGGGAGGAATTTTCAAAGGCCTTCCTGGCTCACTATCTTCCACAGGAGGTTTGAGAGGCAAGACTTGATCAATTTCTAGCCCTTAGGCAGGGCAATATGAATGTTCGATAGTACAGCCTCAAGTTTAATTCATTAGCCAGGTACGCCCCTGATATTGTGAGTACGATGCGAGCTAGAGTTCATCGATATGTGCGTGGCCTTAAGGATGAATTGATTAAGGGATTAACAATAGCATCCACACAAGAGGATATGAATATTTCTAAGATACAAGTTATTTCTCAGACTGTAGAGGATCTTGAAGTACAAATTAGAGATAACCAAAGCCGAGAAAGGGATCAGAATAAGAGGGCTAGATCTACTGGATCCTATGTAGAGCCACTAGGTAATGTTAGGCAACATTTTAATAGGCGATCACCCTACCCTACTAGTGGTGCCCCATATCAGTTGTAAAGGCAGAGGTATGATCATTTTTCTCAGACTGGACCAGGCCACAGTTCAAGTGCATCCAGTTCCTATCGCTAGGGGCATTCAGGTCAGATGAGTCCACCTTTGCCACCTTGTGTTCAGTACGGTAGGAAGCATCCTGGGATATGTCGCCTGGGTTCAGATACTTGTTAGTCGTGTGGGCATCCTGGTCACTTTATGCGAGACTGTCCGAGTAGAGGTAGGAGTGAGATATCCCAGCCTACAGGGTCGATGGCAGCTTCTTCGTCTACTATTCATCCCTCTAGGACTGGACAACAGGCTACACCAGGTCACAGTAGAGGTAGAGGAGGAGGAGGAGCATCCAGTTCAGGCGGTGGTCAGAATCACACTTATGCTCTAGCCGGTCGCCAGGACTTGGAATCATCACCTGATGTTGTTACAGGTATATTGACTATTTTTACTCATGCTGTTTATGCACTTATAGATCCTGGCTCTACTCTTTCATATGTTACCCTGCTCGTTGCTGGTAAGTTGGGGGCAGGCCCTGAGTTATTGCCTAGATCTTTCTGTTGTATCTACACCGGTTGGTGAATCTATTATAGCTAGACGAGTTTATCGAGATTGTGCAGTGTGGATTTATGACCATCTCACTTCAGCTGATCTAATTGAATTAGATATGATTGTCTTCGATGTCATTATGGGCATGGACTGGTTAGCTGCATGTTATGCTAATATTGATTGTAGTATTAAGGTTGTCAAATTCCATTTTCCGAAAGAGACAATCCTGGAGTGGAAAGGTAACGCTGCCACGCCAAGGGGTAGGCTTATTTCCTACCTTAAAGCCCAGGAAATGATTTCTAAAGGCTATATTTATCATTTAGTCTTAGTACGAAGCATAGAGGATGGACCAGTGACTCTTCAATCGGTTCCCGTAGTGAGTCAATTTCTAGATGTATTCCCGGATGAGCTTCCAGGAATCCCTCCAGAAAGGGAAATTGAGTTTGCCATTGACCTACTCCCAGATACTCAACCAATATCAATTCCCCCTTACAGGATATCTCCTCCAGAATTAAGAGAGTTAAAGGAACAATTAAAGGATCTACTCGAAAAAGGTTTCATTAGACCTAGTACATAGCCATGAGGCGCACCAGTTTTGTTTGTTCATAAGAAGGATGGGTCCTTGAGAATGTGTATCGATTACCGACAACTGAAAAAAGTTACAATCAAGAATAAGTATCCTCTTCCAAGGATTGATGACCTTTTTGATCAGTTGCAAGGCGCCAAATGTTTTTCAAAGATTGACTTGCGGTCGGGGTATCACCAGTAACGTGTTAAAGGAGTAGATGTTCCAAAAACAGCCTTTAGGACAAGGTATGGCCACTTTGAATTTCTAGTAATGTCATTTGGGCTTACTAATGCCCCAGCAGCTTTTATGGACCTAATGAATCGGGTCTTCAAGACATTCCTAGATATAGTCGTGATCGTATTTATTGACGATATCCTGATTTACTCGCGGTCCAAAGCCGAATATGCTGATCATTTACGTGCAGTATTGCAAACACTTCAGAATCAAAAATTATATGTGAAGTTCTCCAAATGTGAGTTTTGGTTGACTTCAGTGGATTTTCTTGGCCATATATTTACAGACGAAGGTATTAGAGTTGACGGCCAGAAGATTGAAGTAGTAAAGAATTGGCCGAGGCCCTTGAATGCTACAGAGATCCATAGTTTTTTGGGCTTAGCAGGTTATTACCGAAGGTTTGTGGAAGGATTTTCTTCTATATCTGCACCATTGACAAAGTTGACTCACAAAGCGGCCAAGTTCCAGTGGTTTGATGCATGTGAGCAGAGTTTTCAGGAGTTGAAGGACAGGCTTACTTCAGCACCTGTCTTAACTCTGCCAGAGGGCACGGAAGGTTATGTTGTTTATTGTGATGCTTCAAGGATTGGGTTGGGCTGCGTTTTAATGCAACATGGTAAAGTTATTGCCTATGCCTCGAGACAACTAAGAAAGCACGAACAAAATTACCCTACTCACGATCTTGAATTGGCAGCAGTTATATTTGCCTTGAAAATTTGGCGCCATTACTTGTTTGGAGTCCATGTAGACGTGTTTACGGACCACAAAAGTCTACAGTATTTATTCAAACAGAAGGATTTAAACCTAAGGCAAAGAAGGTGGCTAGAGTTACTAAAGGATTATGACGTAGATATTTTGTACCATCCAGGGAAGGACAATGTAGTGGCCGATGCACTTAGCCGCAAATCCATGGGAAGCTTGAGCCACGTGGAAAATAGAAAGATTGAGATGACAAGAGAACTACATCAGTTAGCTAATTTGCAGGTTCGACTACTAGACCAAGGTAATGGGGGAGTTGTTATTCAAAGCACAGCGGAATCCTCACTTATGACAGAGGTAAAGGAAAGACAATATGATGATCCAGA
Source organism: Jaltomata sinuosa (assembly GCA_003996215.1). Lineage (NCBI taxonomy): Eukaryota > Viridiplantae > Streptophyta > Magnoliopsida > Solanales > Solanaceae > Jaltomata > Jaltomata sinuosa. The sequence continues at coordinate 203,064 of QJPP01003036.1, forward strand.
ATTAGTAAGATTGAGGGAGGAAATTCCACAACAGAAGCAACCACTAATAGAGCTTAAGGAAGTTGGGGTTCTGAGATATCAAGGTCATCTACGTGTACCTAACGTCGGGGAGCTTCGGGAGAAAATTTTGGCAGAAGTTCACTATTCTCGCTATTCAATCCATCCATGAGCGATGAAGATGTATCATGATCTTCGACAGATTTATTGGTGGAATAATATGAAGAGAAATATTACAGAGTTTGTAGCCCAATGCCCGAATTGTCAACAGGTAAAAATTGAACACCAGAGACCCGAAGGTCTAATTCAAAGTATAGTGATACCTACCTAGAAATGGGAGGTGATCAACATGGACTTTATTACAGGCTTACCCTGTACTTATCGGAAGTATGATTCCATATGGGTGATTGAAGATAGATTTACAAAATCAGCTCACTTTTTGCCAGTAAGGACAACTTATACTACTGAAGATTATGCCAAGTTGTATATTAGTGAAATAGTTCGACTTCATGGTGTCCCAATTTCCATCATTTCAGATAGGGGTGCTCAGTTTACAGCAAATTTCTGGAGGTCTTTCCAGAGAGGCTTAGGTACTCAAATAAGTCTCAGTACAGCTTTTCATCTACAGACAGATGGACAAGCTGAACGCACTATTAAAACACTCGAAGATATGTACTAGATTTTAAAGGGAGTTGGGATGACCATTTTCCACTAATTGAGTTTGCTTATAATAATAGCTTCTATGCAAGCATTCAAATGGATCCTTATGAAGCTTTATACGGGCGAAAGTGTAGATTACCAATTGGATGGTTTGAAATTGGAGAAACAGGATTATTAGGGCCAGACCTAGTTAATCGGGCAATGGAGAAGGTGAAGCTAATCCGAGAAAGATTACTAACAGCCCAGAGTAGGCAGAAATCATATGCAGATGTGTGACGTCGAGATTTGGAATTTAATATTTGTGACTGGGTTTTCCTAAAGGTTTCACCCATGAAAGGCGTTATGCGATTTGGTAAAAAGGGAAAGCTTAGTCCAAGAAATATTGGACAATACAAGATCATTCGGAGGGTAGGAAAAGTGGCATATGAGCTAGATTTACCCACAGAATTGGAGACAGTCCATCCTGTATTTCATGTATCGATGCTACGAAGGTGCATAGGAGATCCTTCACGTATTATGCCTATTTAAGATGTTCAACTTTCTGAAGACTTATCCTATAAGGAAGTACCAATTTCTATCCTAGATCGTTAAGTTAGGAAGCTCAAAACCAAAGAAGTAGCCTCAGTAAAGGTGTTGTGGAGAAATAATAATATTGAGGAAATGACGTGGGAAGCCGAGGAAGAAATGAGGAAAAAACTTTCCCAGTTATTTATGACTTGAAGATAGTACAGAGGTAAGTCATATTCTTATGTTCTTGATACTCTTCCTACTATTCAAATATGATCAGGTTTGAACATGTGAAAATGATTACATTTAATTGTATATAGTTGTATCGCCCTGTGAGGCATCATGCTGGACTTTTGCTGAGTTTCAGGTTTTTGGATAGTCCCAATTATAAAGGAAACTCTGCCGAAATTTCAAAAAATACTAAGGGACTAGAGCTCTATATGCATTACCCTCATTCGAGGACGAATAATTCTAAGGGGGGAAGGATGTAACACCCCATACCTTTCAAAACCTATGTGAGTAAGTAAATATCGACGAAGGTATTTGAGCTCGAGATTGTGAAGGGGTACTTTGGCCTAGAATTTTAAATGGTCAAATGTATATAAGTGTTAAGTTAAATTATAAGGATGAGGGTTTTGAAAATGAGATAAAACAAGTGAGGTACTTGCTCGACTTATCTAAGCTTTTAGGTGACAAGTAGGTGCATCACCTACCTACGCTAACGAACTAAGTTTCGAGGGCCGATTACGGGCAGCAACACCATGGATTATTAGACATAATGGTATCCCAAATGAAGCTTAAAGTTGGCCCATCAAAGCACAACCAAATCTGGTCCAAACAACTACAAAAGGTAGCCATCAATATTGACCATATTTTGACACAAGAGAAGCCCAAAATCAGCCACAAAACTTAACCCTTTTGAGGCCCAAGAAAAGGGTAATTTTAGCCCAAGTATCTTGACCCATTTTGGCCCAAATATACTCAAAAAAGTCGGCCAAAAAGGTCCCTTTATACAGGCCTTTTGTTGATCAATATTGATCACAAAAAGCTGGAAAAATTCTCTCTTATCTCCTTTCATTTTTGGCAGCCCTTCTCTCCCTTTAGGGTTCTAAGAAGATCAAGATTAATTAAAGCTTAAGGTGAGTTAAACCACTTGTTATCTTGGTATTAATCTACTACATATATCTAGGATATCCTATGGTAAGAAATACATGAACTATGGCAGCCCCGTTATTAAGATTTAACACATAGAAATTGTGTAACAATTAGGAGATTTCTTCGTCTCTTGTTGGTGTATGTGTAGGGGGTACTTAAGATTTTCAAGGAATCAATAAAAAGAGGATAAAAACACCCCTTCAAGTGTGGTAAGTACTCTGCCCATAATCATATTTTTGGATTGAAGTTCGCATGGACAATTGTTGTTGAATTGTTGTTAAGAACTCACGGGACGACGATCGGAAGCCGTGGGTTCAATGTGTTGCTATTGTATTTCGGCATGGTGAGTTGTGTAGGGGCTGTTTGATGTGTTTGTATTATTGGAGGAAGTAGGTTGGTGTGTGTGTGATGTGTATTGGATAGGGGAGAAAGGTGTGACGATACACCTTTAATTAATACGTAAATCTGCCCGGGAAATATTTAGCTACTGTTTTGGGAAAGTTGCATCAGCTTTAAGAGCTAATATTAGCTTCATTATACCCTTGTGTTGTATATTAACTTAATAAAGGAAATTTCAAGTTGTGGTAAGCGCAATCTTCGGAAGGAACGAGGTATGTTAAGGCTTCTTTATTCCTTATCGGCATGAATCTAGAAATAGAACTCTAAATCTCCGAAAGAAGGAATTTGAGTATTCTGTTGTAAGAGAGCTTATTTGGTAACTCAACAAGTCTTAAGGAACTAAGTTATACATTATGGTGATTCAAGTCGCCTTCTTATAAAAATCTGATTCTTTTTGCACAAAACGTAAGTTATCCTTTTGTCAAGTTTCTTCTTTGTAGTGTGATCCCTAATCAAGCTTTAGAAAGTATACAAGGAAAGTTAGCAAGTCAAATCCCCATTTATATGTGTTTGGTATGTTGAGTCCAACACCTAGTAAGCCAAGGCTAAATAAGTTATCTAAATGAACATTCATAAATAACAAGAATAACTTTAAAGGTCAATCTAGTAATACACTTATTATGTGTGGTTTGCGTGTTAGTGTGGACCGAGGTGCTACTGCCATATTGAGGCTATTATATACATAGTGTGCACCGAGGTGCTACTGCCATATTGAGGCCATTATATACATAGTGTGCACCGAGGTGCTACTGCCATATTGAGGCCATTATATACATAGTGTGCGCCGAGGCACTACTGCCATATTGAGGCTATTATATATAGGGTGCGCCGAGGCGCTATTGTGGTTTAGTGTGGGTTATAAAGAGTGAGTTGCGGTGTGAGTTAATGCATGTGTTATTTTCTAAAAATAATAAAGGATAAAGAGCTTAACGAGTTTTACCAATTACAGTTTACAAGTTTCATATTATATCTTGTTCAGATTTTCTACTTGCGACTTGCTTTTATGTTTCTACCTTACATGCCAGTACATTATTGTCGTACTGACGTCCCCATTGCCTGAGGGCACTGCATACATGCCTGCAGGTCCAGACAGATACATAGAAAGACCTCTTCAGTAGGAGTTGCAGAGTTTAGCCATTTTGGTAAGCTCCATTCTTCCTGGAGCTGACGAGTCAGAGGTCTAGCTTATATTTTGACCAGGTTATGTATATGTTCAACTTATGGGTAGTCCAGGGCCCTGTCCTGGATATGAGATATTTTACTTACTCCTAGAGGCTTGTAGACGTGTATATGTATATCAGTGTTGGGTATGGCCTTGTCGGCCTTGTTATTAGCTATCTACTATAATAATAGCCTTGTCGGCCTTGAGTTGCTTAACTACTATTGAGCTTTCAGTGTTTCAAATTGCTATTCTTAGAGACCTTGTCGATCTCAGACCCCCAGCAGGTTCAATAGAGATACACTCTATTTTAACACCCTCGGCCTTTTGGGCCTCCGGGTGTCGGTCATGCCTCCCATGGTTTGGGGCGTGACAAGTGGCCCATAATGGCTGACCTATAATAAAAACCTCAGCAACCCATTAGAGTTGGTTTCCTTTTGTAGCAAGCTTCTCAGCAAAGATAGTCCTTGGAGATATTTGTGTACCCTAATAAAAAGAATTTATGGGATATGGGGTAATAACAATCTCCTTCCCCCTTACCATGACAGAGGGTAAGAAAGGGAAATCTTCAATCTTTCCTAGGTGCTTCATTGAGTCCTATCTTGCCTGATAGGATGCATAAAACTCTAGCACCAAGTTTGGATAGTATCCTCCACTCCCTCTTAGAGAACTGCTTGTTGATGTTGGAAAATTCCTTCCCAAGACTAGACAAATTAAAAATCTTCTTCAATGGAAATGACCACCCATCCTGATACTTTATATAACAGGGCCTCATGCATGCAACATAAAAATGCATCCTGTCCTCCTCATTAATAGGAACAGTTAGGACCTCAGGAACAAATTCGGGAACCTTTTTCTTGCTTAGGCCCTTGACCTTGATTTTACTCTTGCTCTTGCTTGTGGACGAAGTCTTGTGATTGATCCTATCAGAGTTTCCCCTGTTTGACGTTATGAACTGCAAAAAAGATGTGATTTCAAAAGAAAAAAAACAAAAAACTTTTTGTAGTTTTCATGATGAGGTAGAGGAAACAACTACAAGAATCTAAGTAATTAAAAAGAATTGGAATGCACAAAGGAAGAAGTAGCATAGGCTTGACATCTGCCTTATGCTTTCCACATGAGTTCTCTAGAAGAAGACTTGTGGTACAGATGTAAGCCGCATACGCCTAGTAGTAACCTGGCAATAAGGCTGGGTACATAGGCTGGCACATTCATTTTTGGTAAGGCCATATGTTTGGTCCATCAATGAGACACCCACTAAGTTATTAGCCACTGATTTATTCACGCAGTCCAATGAGTGATAGAAAATTTTAAGAAATACTCCATCCACTAACCCTTGATGAGGACACAATAGCACTCTCTTTTTTAACCTTATCCAAACATCGTGTACGGCTTCACTCGGTGTTTGATAGAAATTCGTGATCTCATCAAAAAGTTGTAGCATTCTCGAAGGTGGAAAGAATCGATCTAAGAAGGCCTCAACAAAACCATTCCATGAAGTGATATGGCCTTTGGATAGCTCTTCCAACCATGATGTTGCTTCCCTCGTGAGAGAAAATGGGAATAGTCTAAGTCGAATGGACTCTTGGATGATATTGTGGATGTAAATGGTTGGCAGATTTCAATGAAGTTCCATATATATCGGATAGCATCTTCATGTGCAAGCCCTCAGAACAAGCCTTTCATTTAGATTAGGAGTAGTATGGTGCTTATAACATGGAATACCATATTTCCTACTGTAGAAGGTAGGGGAATGGCACCTGCTACAAAATGTATAATTGGCTCATCCTCAACATCCATGAACCCATCAACACTACCATATTTGCTAGATTGACTCATGGTTTGCCTATTCAAAACACAAAAACAACAAACAAAGTAAAAAAAAAATAAGACGCGAAACAAGTGTGAATCAATAAACAAAATATGGCAATCAATTTCCAATCCCCGACAATGGCACCATTTTTGATAATTTCCAAAATCTCCAATTAAGGAGGTGGCAATTATCGTCGCAAAACAAGTACCTAATAACAGGTCGGATTTGATTTCCCACAAGGATTGGAGGTTAGATTTACCAAAGTTATAAATCAATTCAAACAAGTAAGAAAATTGCATGAAACATTAAAGTAAATGGGGGATTGTTGTAACAAGTGATTAATTCAATTAGTAGCAAGAAAAGGGAAACACGATTGTTGAGTATAAAAGATTAGAGAATCTAGGAGTGTGCATTTTACGGGGAGTATTTGATAGGTATTAAATCCTTAACCAATTCAACTTTCCTTTCTTAAGCAAAAGTTAAATTAGAGGACTTAATTAATATTTGCAACCATTAATTATGAGATTGAACCTTAAATGTTTCAATAGATCCATGCTTAGTAATAAATTTTAAGAACAAATAATTAAAACCAAGTCAACAGTAAATGACCATCATTTACACACACCCCTAGAAAATAAATTAGCTACTTATACTGAAGGAATGAGAAATTATAACATGAAGGAGTTCCTCAAAACCATTCATAATGAGAAATAAAATAAATTTTAAGTTTCTCAAGGTTTAACAAAAGTGATAAATTTGAAGATGATGATTTCCAATTGTACTCGTCAAGTGTACTAAGAATAATATACCTTTCGCAGATCCAAAAATCATCATTGGAAGCTTCCCAAATACGCAACAAACATCTAGAAAATTTTACCCCTCGGGTGACTTGCAGCTCACATACATTGGCACCTGCGACCACATGTGAGGACCTATGGAAAGCAGGTGCCGAGTCTTTTCCCCAATATTCAATTCTTCACTTGTGGCTCGCATGCGTTGGCACTTGCATCCGCATGTGAAGAATTGTGGCACACAGATTCCCATAAATCCTGCAAGTGATTTTGACTCCTCTTGTATGGCCTGCATGGATGTCCAAGCACAAATCCTTGTTAGACTTCTTCTTTTCCATCCTTCTCTTAACTTGTCTCTCTTTCATAATCCATTTGGATTCAAATCCTCTTCTATCTTTATTTCATATGAACTCTTGCATATAAGAGAACAAAGGCATAAAATCATTCTAAATAACATAAGATCGAGACAATGATGCATGCTTAAGAGCTAGATAAGTTGGTAAATTACCAACTTATCACTGAGCAGTTGATGAAGGCTCGACCATCCTACATGGGGGACAACCTTTAGCAACGTGTCCAAACTCCCCGAAATCATAACAACCCTAAGAAGCTCTGCCCTAATGTGAAGTACCTTCCAAACTATAATGGCTATAACATTCTGAAGACCCCAACTAAGAGCCCTGCGAAGACTGACCGAAGATCTGACCACTGTTCCTAAGATGGATTCCACCCAAAAGTTGAAGTGCGGACTGCATATACTGACTAGGCTAAAAATACTGATGTTGGTGACCTCTACCATGGAAACCTCTACCTCAAAACTCAGGACCACTGTAACTACCCTGGTGACAGTGCCTCTTATCGCTGCCCCCATGGTCCTTATAATGAATGATCTTAATAGTAAGGGCATGCTCAAAAACATCTAAGAATGACTGGCCTTAAGATACCATGCTCTCAGTAGCTAGGCATAGTTGAAATCTTAACCATCTAACAAAACAACACACTCTCTTATGGTTGGTAGGTAGAATCTTAGTGGCATGTCTAGATAGCTCATGAAACCTCAATTCATACTCAGCTACTAACATAGAACCCTCCTCTCACCTCTAAAATGCATTCCTCAGTCTCTCATGCTCGCTATAAGGCATATACTTCCCTAAGAAATTCTCGGAGAACTATGCCCAAATAATATAAGGGGACCCGGCTAGGTTGCGCTCACTGTACGCCCTCTACCAATGTAGCGCTAAACCATCAAGATGAAAAGTTTTGCAATCTGCCCTATTAGAGTCCACTAGGCTGAGGTTGTGAACCCTCTCTCAAAAATTGGTAAGAAGTTCATGCTCATCCTCTCTTGGAGCACCTGAAAATCTCAGAGGTTCCAATCAAAGAAACCAACCCAGCATATTCTGCTCCTCATAAGTCATGACTGGTCGAGCTGCCATCAGTGGAGCAACTAGTGGTACTACAGTACCTCAACATAGGGATCCCCAACAACAGGCTGACACCTTGAATACACTGAGTTACTCCCTAAGATGAATAATGTGGCATACCTCCCAAGGCACTCAAAAACTATACTATGTCGGCCTAAAGTGCCGGCGAAGCTGCAAGATTGGGTGGACGCTGGGCTGGTCCCTACCCCACTAGCTGTTAAGGTGGAAGATCCTCTGATACTAACTTTGGAGCAATATCAGGCTCCATATCAAATACAGGCCCTGGTTATGGCTCTCTTTCCTAGCATCAAGCTAGTTCTGCAGCTCGAGCCTGACCTTGACCTCGGGGTCAACCTCTACCTTAGCCCCTAACTGGAGCCCTAACTGTTTGTATGGGGCTCTCGCCCGTGAATGCTATAGCCGTCATCCTAACCATCAGAGATTTAATGAAGCGAATGACATTTAGAAGTTAATATAGTAAAGAACACACGATTGAGAATCAAAAAGATAAGATTTTCGTAAGAATGACTTTTAGCCTCTCGAATATAGGATATAGAAATATTTGTATTAATCTAAGAGACTTTACTATACTCTTTCTCTTGTACCAATGACACCGGTGATCGTTGGCTTTGATACCAATTTGTCATGACCCAAAAACACAGGTCATAATGTCACCTACTCTAACCTACCAGTAGGTAAGCCAACCCTTAGCTCAAAATGATAAGTAACAGGCTAACAAGAGTAAGAGACAAATACAGGAAATCAAATAGTAAATAATGGGAAACAAGTGGAATATGCATACATATGAAGAAAGGGGAAAGGAACAAAATATACAAAAGATCTCCCAAGACCTGGTATCAGTCAGTACAAAAGCATCTACAACATAGGAGTACTAGGTAGGTACAAAATATCCAGAACAGTTTCTAGATGTACAAAAGAAGAATAATCCTAAAATAAAGGGAGATAGACCAACTCCGAATGCAAGAAACTCACCATGTATCTCTATATCAACAACTCCACACAATAACAACGTTAACAATAATAACTCATACTAAGGTCTACATCATGGAGAAAGATGTAAAACTGTAGCATGAGTACCAAATCACGCTATACCCAGTAGACATCATAGGCTAACTGAGCTCAAATAAGATATCAGCATAATAAATGCAAATATATACTTAAAGGGTACGAAATAGGGGTAAAAAAGAGGATACAAGTCATAGCTAGATAATAAAGAAAAGCATAAGTAATGATAATTCAGAGAAAAAACCTAGCTACAACCTACCGGGACCACATAATCTCAAAAGGTACACACAACAGTCAATAAACCCAACCTGACCCCATTTGACCGATGGGTTGTCACGTTCCGAGGATACCCCTATACCTAATATGGTGCTTAGAGTCACAAGTGAACCCAAGCTAATACATGGCCTGATATATACTAACCATTCTAACTAAAACAATATATGTGCAGAAGATAAACTGATGAAGTTATGTAGGATATGGAACATAAACCAACAATCTCTGAATATAAGTAAAAAGTCTAAAAATATATCAACTGACTGCATAACCTGAATAAGTGACTCTATGTATGAAACCCTGTACTGGGATTAGTTACTGGGACAAGCCCCCAGCTAACTCTAATAATCTGGAAAACTAAATGAATGACTGAAGTAAAAGAATATAAGTATTGTCTTTGACATATGAGGACTCACCAACCGAACTGCTGAGAAGTTGGGAAAATCAAACTATGTGTGATCGAGTGCTTGAACCTACATCATGATAGGATACGGCACAAAAGTATGCATCAATACTTGGAATATACTGAGCATTTGGGATATGCACTAATCTAAATATGTTGGACATGAGATGATAACTGATCATAAAGGGACCAGCTGAGCATGAAACTGAAATAAGTAAACTGATGCAATGAACGAGTAGATAAACATGCAACTGAAATAAATTCAACTAAATAACTAACTACAAGGTCATGCACTAACTCAGTCTGAACTGTGGGAGCTATTGTTAACCGACTTACCCCAAGCTGAGATAACAATGGGACTAACCTGTAACCCTAGATGGCAAAGGTATTCATACCTTGCCAAGGGTACGAACAATAGCTAGCGTAGATCCACCAAACTGATGCCAAAATGGTTTAAGGTGTCAAGCCTGATCTGATGGATGGTCCTTTAGGACCTACGATGACATTGTAGTACTGGGAGTCAGGGACTTCTACTAAAAGTCACAGTCATAACCGATGGGTGAGCCTTCATCCCTTCGTCCGCTTGGTGCTATGTACTACTCCCAACTAAATTAAATGCATACATAAAATGACGTACTGGATAGCTCAAAACACTGGCTTTCTGAGAGTTAAAAGTAATACTGAGACTTAAGTCACTCTAATCATGTAATTTTGAAAGACTGAGTATCTTGCTAAAAATGCATGAAACCATAAGCTGATCAAGTGTTCATAACCCACCATCCTAAAGAATGCAATTACTCATGAAAAATTTAAAATCTGCGTAAAATGTGAAATCTCTTAGCATAAATTTAAAACCATGAGTTATTGAACATACTGAGGGTTCGTGGACTACAAGTATACAAAGATATTAAACTTTCAGGAAAACATTTAATGATGTCAAATCATGCTAAATTCAATCTCAAATCATGGGTTTAATAAATACTCATACAAACTCATGCTAAATCATATATTCAGGATTAAAAATCATGTAGGGGCATAAGTAAACTGAATCTATAAGTAAACTTCATATTTGGGTAGGAACCCTAGTTTTTAAATTTGAGAAATCATACTAAAATCTGAAACTTTGGGCACGAGGGTGAAAGAAAATCCCCATTGAAATCCAACATGCCTTGAAGCAAGACCCTTGGTGAAATCTTTGGTTTTGGGGCCTGAAGTTGTAGAACCCTAACTTGGATGAAGAATGATCAAGAAATATCTTCTTGAAGTTCTTGAATTTATTTCTTGAAACCCAATGGTCAAGGGTTATGATTTCTATCAACAATTTGCAATTTGATAATGGAATTTGATTTGAAAAATGTGAAATCCTTAGAGAAGGACTTACCTTGATGAAAGAGGAGGATAGGAGGAGATAAAACACGTTCTAGGTCTAAAAGAATGGCATATAAATAAATAAATGGATTAAAATTGACTTAAAAAGATCCTCGTCAGCCCACTTGCGATTGGACATGCGACCGCATGTGAGGATTTGCGGCTCGCATATGGTTCACACTTGCTTTTCAAAAAGTTGGCCAATTTTCCCCCAAGAGCGTTTGGACATGCGATAGCATGTGGGCATTTGCAACTCGTATGTCATTTTGCACTTGATTTTCAGACTGTCAGGCCAAACTAAAATGGTCACAACTTTTTACTCCGAACTCAGATTATTGCACAGTTGGTGATGTCGGAAAGAAAACTTGAAGATCTTTAATTTTGTGGGTATTAAGCCACATTACTCTTCATATTCTAGTAATTATGATCATTTGATGTTCACCCTAGTAGAATCTTAAATGGGAACTTAATCGATAGGGATACTTTCAACTTAATTTGATGATAGAAGTTTCTTCTGAACATGATTCGCATCTCAAACACTCACCACAGTAGGGAAATGATCATTACACTCATGGAAATGGTTTGGGTCTTTAGCTTTGAATTTTGGGGTGTTACATGTGTGAAAACACAAACAATAATAGTTACTATTCAAACTTAATAGTAAGTAAATGCGGAAAATGCCATGATATTCCATATGAGATGAGTGAAATGATAACACATTTTCATACTTGAACCAAAAGTCTGAGTGTAAATCAGTAATAATGCATGACCAAACTCGACTGGAACTAGAATAGTGATTATGCGTGCCCAAACTTGAACTGGGGATTAAATATTAATATGCATGCCCAGACTTGAACCGGGGATTAAATATAAATATTCATGTCTAGACTCAAATTATGAGCTTAAATATAAGTATGCATGTCAGAACTTGAATCGTAGTTTAAAAATAAATATACATGCCTGGACTCGAACTAGAGCTTAAATATGAATATGCACGCTCGGACTCGAACCGGGGCTAAAACGATCCATTTCTTTCAAAATAAGCCAAAATCTTTTAAATATTTCAAAATCCCACTTTTTAGCAAAAAACTACATTTTTATGCCAATTTACCAATATGCCAGATGAAGTAAGTAATAACATGAAAATCAAACTAATGCTCACAACAAAATTAACAATAGAGAAATGCACGGCCTATACTAACTATAAATTCACCAGGAACCCCACCTAAAGCAAATAACTACCCAAAGCTAGGCTAAGGCAACCGATTCAAAACCTAATGGTACTACACAATTAATGCGAAGCCCGAAAATAGATACAACTACCTAGACTAAGGATACCAACCGTCATTTATGCTAAAGCTATTAATCAAAATACAAGAATCATAATCACCTAAATCAATATATTCGAACCATAATACCCCACCACAATACAAATTACCATACGAACATCTTAATCGAGCAATACATAAAAGTAGGTAAGTCATAACTTACCTTGAGGCCGAACATGCACTCCCGAACCCACTATACAAAGTTTTTCACTTCTGAGAAACTTTTGACTGCTACCATGCTATCAAAATAGTAATCTATGCATTAAAATATGAAGAATGATACCCATAATACTACTTCAGAATTTGACCAGAAATCGAGTCAAAAAATCACCCACAGGCCCCGTTTACAAAATAAAAAAATTGGACCCATTAAAAATGTTCCCCGTGGGATGATGGTAAGATGCTCAAATTTTGAGCACAATCCTCCTTCAATTTTGAGCTCAAAACAGCCCCAAAGTCAATAGAAACTCAATAATTTAAAACGGAGAAATTAAAGGATTTAAGCCGGGAACTTATGACTTATTGATAGAAAAAGGATCACAGACACAAAGAAATAGACCCTAAGATTTACCTACTGAACCCTTAGAATTTTCTTGAGCTTGAGATCTCCAAAATGGTGGATTTTTGGTTAAGAATATTTTAAAAATGAAGAAAAAATAATTATATAATGTCAGGGATCCTTTATCGCTATCATGAGGACCACCCTTGCTGACTCATCACAATGGCAATGGCCAGCCTCATGATCATGAAGAAAAAAATGAGTTGGGTCCACTGACCCATCATCACGATTATGGTGGCCTACGTTGCAATTGCGATAGTCAAGAAATCAGACCTTTGCGAATGCAATAGTCACATCGCAATCACGAAGAGGAAAGGCAAATGCACCAGCAACTACACACCAGAAATTTCCAAGTCTCAAAAATTTTTGAACGGACCCTCTAGATTTATCTGGAATTCTGTGCATGCAAACAAACATGCTACCCTGTCAAAAAAGGCATTTTAGACTCAATGAAATTGATAAAACTCCTAACGGATATCGTCTTGATAAAAAGTGAGTCCCACACTCAAAACCTCCATTTAACCAAAAATCAACTAATAGCCCAAAATGAGTGTAGAATCCTCGAGATCAGAGCCAAAGGTTCCGCTAGCTCAAACTCCATGCTCCAGAGATAACAACACTAACAGAATTCTCATCCGAGCCCATTTACTCTGAATGTTGACCAAAATAAATTCTTTAAACTTTAAAAGTTTCAAAATAGGAAAATTGACTTAAAACACAAATGAACTACTCAGGAACTGAACCATCAGTCTCGACAAGTCATAATTTACATGTTGCTGCTGAGCGAAAGCTCAAACCACTGAAAATGCATGAAAACAAAGAAAATGACTTAGAGGGTCATTACACAATTTTTTAACCTCCTAATCTCAAAGACAAAATCTAACTCATCAAATTTAAATTTCTCACCTACTCCATCAATGAAAGCTAATAAAATATCCTATCTATCCTGAAATAAGTGTTCTTACAAGGAGAAATAGTTCACATACTCAATTTAAAAATTGAATATAAATTTACATACTTAGCATCAAAGAACATAACTCTCGCTCTCACAAAATTTTTTACATGTATCCACATAGAACCATAGGCTTGCCCATTATGTACATCTCCAATAATTATGCATGCTCGAATAATTTTCACATAACGCTCGAATAATTGCCCATTATGTATCCACATAACTCTCTTTTTTCACATTCTTTGTAAGAGGGCCTATTTATCACTTTGTAGCTATCATTCGTAACCTTTGTCACTCGATCATTCTTTTTCTTCAAATTTAATAATTTTATCACAATCTATGCTACAACGCTCAAGAAAGCAGGGTGCAAAAATTAGGGATTCAAAAAAAAATGGATCAAGGTAAAAATACGGCTACCAAACAAAATGTTACATCCTCAAAGGGGTAACTAGAGATAATAATATCTGAAAAGGTTAAAATTCACCAGACAAATCAAAGAAAGCTTATTATCATCTTCTAAATAGAGCAATACTTTTTCTTTTGCTTCAATAATATGCAGGTCAAGTTCGATACTACATTGCAAAATATAAAATATATGCACAAAATATTCACCACACATGGCACAAGTATCACCCAAAATGGATCAATTCTACACCTCCAACCGGTGCTGCCTCCGCTTGCACCCCATCGTCCTCCACACAACTTCCACATCTTCGACAATCTATTCCTGATGTGGGGGAGGGGTTTCTTCTCGCACTCTTATAGCAGCTTGAGCTCCACCCCTGGCAGGTGTGGCTCTACCTCGACCTCTGCCCCTGTCCCTGCCTCTACCTCTGACAGTTGGGCCAGCTGCTGGAACCGCTGCTCTAGCTCCGTCATTTCTTGTTTTAACCATCTACGGACAGGAGAGTGAACGAAGTCAGATACCAATTTGTATCACCAGATACCAATTGGAATCAAGTTATAGCACGAAGGAAGAAAAAAGAGAGTTTTTCCTAAAGTCCCATAGCCTCTCAAGGAAAAGTACGGATATCTCCGCACCGTAATGCAAGACTCTACTAGACATGTTTTGGTACAACGAGATCAATGAACCTAGGGCTCTAATACCATCTTTGTCATGACCCAGACCACCGTGAGTGGCATCCACCCAACCCTCGGGTGAGCGAACCATCAACGACCTCGAACTTAACTGTTCTAATAGCTTAACACCAATGCAGATAAAATAAACTAGCATAAATACTAAATCAACCAAACTATTATAAATATTCTACGAAAATTCCCTCCTTAGAACTGAAAGTCATCGTACCAAAATGCTACAAAAAATCTAGAATGTGGGGATGCAACCCCAATATATAAAATAGTCTAAGCCCGAAACAAGTGGGCTACAATATAAACAGATAGAAATCAAGGCAGCTCGACCAAAGCAGCTCACCATTAAAGTCAGGAAGCGGTGGAACTACAGGTGAGGTTGCGTGTCAGGTGCTGAAAGATTGCCTATACTCACAAAAAAAATGCAAGTGCAGAATCAGTACACACCCACCGTGTACTGGTAGGATCATTAACCAGTTCCAAATAAATAGCATATGAATAGTACAGAAATCAAGGAAGAGTACAGAAAATATGTAACAAGCCAACAGATATCCCTAGGCTACGTAATCCACCTTTACAACTACGATCAACAATAAACTATAACCAACCAACATCCCCTTTTTATATAGCCTGGACCTACCCTAGGATCCCCTCTAAACAACACCTAAGTGTTAACATGCAACCCCGTCTACACCAAGACCAAACTCACAAATAAAAAATGCAGCAATACAATAAGGTAAACCTATACCAGGTGTGGTACCTGAGCCAACCAGTTAGTATCCCATACCAGGCATGGTACCCGTGCCAACCGTTAGTATTCCCATACCAGGCGTGGTACCCGAGCCAACCATTAGTATACCTCTACCAGGCGTGGTAGCCGAGCCAATCGAATGTCACATAAATCCACAGTCATAAATAATGAACAATCAACACTTGCAAACCAACAAGCAATAACACCTAGTTCATTTCACAAGACTGATAACAGGACCCTTAGACATTCTTAAACCATTCCCTAAGCAATGCAACTCGTACAAATACATAAACAAAAGTATACAAGCCTACAATGCATACAAGAATCAACAACCATCACCTACCTTGAATTAGTCAAAACATCTACTCAGCCGAAGCTTTCCTGTTTCTCTAAATTTTTGCCGGTTCTTAGTTTAAAACAATGCACAATAACCAAGATTCAATCTTTATGGCCTACAATTTACCCGGATTATGCAAAATCCTAAACCCTAGGCCACCCATGATCATTCCACCCTTTTTCCCAGGCTTTCCCATAAATAATCCACCTAGTTATACCATTTTTATGGATACATTTAGGGAATTAAAATCGCATGATCATAATATAGAAGAATTAACAACAACCAAGAACTTCTACCCTTAGAATCCCCATTTTCCCCCGGATTTCACCATTTCTAGGTCATTCCAAGACTTTCCCTAAGTCTACCCCTAGAAATTCTATAGCGTAGGAAAGATAGTACGGAGTTTGGGCAGTAGAATCCTTACCTTTAGGATAAAAAATGGTGTAAAACTGACGGAAATCACCCAAAATTGCCCTCTTCTTCTCCCAAGCGTCTTGAAGAAAACTAAACTATTTTGGGGAAGTTTATGCATTAAATCCCATCACCCTCTGCTATAGCAGTCCGCTCCACTATAGCGGTACCACTGTAGCAGAGTAGTCTGCTATGGCAGAGGCTGACCGATGTTGACTTTTGCTGTAGCGGTATTTTCTCCGCTATGGCAGAGGTCGCTATGGCGGAGTGTCAACCGCTACGGCGGTTGACACGGGATAAAAAGTTGAAAATCCATCAAATTGCCCCATTTTACAACACACTCAATTTCTTGAAATTCCAAAACAACCCCGTCACGTCAACCTCGATACCGAGAATTCTACTTACCCAAATTCAATTTTGAAAAGTCCCTCGAACTCCTTTATATCTTAGCTATAAGAAAAACTAGCTCAAAATTAGATATGTTACCCATTACTTAGCCGGATTGCCCTAGACCATACCTCGCTCCAAAATTGGCTGAGAGTAGCCTAGCCTAGAATTTTCAACTCCCAAACCTGAAAGTTTTCTGACTCAAAACTTGGCATAAAAAGTTTACCCGTAATGACAAACTCGGTCGTTACATGAATATCATGTTGTCACTCATGTATCCGTCTTGTATTTTTTTGATAACTTTGATAAATGCACTAGTTTTTGAGCTGTTAAAGAGGGGGTACTGATCCTATAGATAGTAAAGATAACTGAATCATGTTGCTGCTATACTTTCTAGTTTTTTTTTACTGAAGCATCATTTTTTTTTGTGTTTTTTGTTGCTTAAGGACAAGCAAACATTCTAAGTTGAGGGTGTTGATGTACCAAGATTTCACGGCACTTTCGATGCTTAAAACTAAGGATTTTGGGAGTTCTTAAGTATATTTTGTTAGATTTGATATCGTTTGTTGCATGTAAAGGGAAAAGCATTGAGAAGAAAAAACTGACAAAAAGAAATAGATTCTTGAGTAAAAGTTATACCCCACGGGCGTGGGATCCACCACGTCTCGTGGGAGAAGCTGTCGAAATAAACCAGAGAAATTGAAGGCAAAAACTCATCTCCCACACTCTGCCACGATGGGAGTCAGTCCAGCCACGAGATATCATAGGGCTCATCGAACAGGACCAGTAAAACTGAAGCCTAGAGGCTTGACTTGATGAGCTTCCCCCGATGCCCGTGAGAGACATGATAGGACATTGCAGAGCCCATCGGATCAAGCCAGTGGAGATTCGGGATCAAGCTTGATGACTGAGGAGATGGACACAACGGGCATCATATCCACGATATCCCATTGTAACATATTATGGAAATAAGGCAGAGGACATGGAGCTCAACCTGAAGGAAACCCAACGGGCACCCATGATGCCCGTCACATCCACAATGGCCCGTGGGGCATCCCATCAGAAGTACCACGTCCAGCTTTCCCAGTTTACTTAGGATTTGGTCTTTGTTGTCTATAAATACCTCCCCTTATGTTTTATTTTGGGGTTCCCAACTTTGTTCAATATTGTTAAACATTAGTTACGTTTGTGAGACATCATAACACAAGTTTTTAAGAATTCAAAGTTTGTTCTTGATTTATTGAAATGTTCTTGAGAATTATTCAAGATTCTGGATTTCTTTACTTCTTCTTGTAAGTATATACTCATGATTGTCCCAAAAACTTTTGATCACGTACTTACGAACATGAGTAGCTAAATCCATAATTAGGGTTGTGGAAACCATGAAGGATTAATGAAGTAGGCAACGTACTTGGTAATTTTAGGGCAGTGTTTATGCATGTATTGTTTTTCTCTACACTTTGATTGCTTTTTGATGGTGCACAACGTTAGAACTCGCTTTATCATTACTTACTAGACAAAGGAGGTAACGGATGGGAAAAGGGTTGTCAACAATGCAGATTTGAGGCTACCAACCCTAATATAATAGCTTGACCTTGTCCGGGAATAGTTAATCTGTAATCCAGGGTTAGGGTTAGTAAATTATACACCCATGACCGGACTAAGGTGTGTGGTGAAATTAATCTACCTAGGGGACCAACCATTTAGGTTAACCTATCTTACCAATATTTCATGCTAAGCATCAAGCTAGTTTACTAAGTACAAAGCCTTACTACATTATAATCTCACAGGGAACACTACCCTAGTCGCTTCTGTCATTTATAATAACTCTTAAAACTGTTACTTGTTACTTGTTCGATACTAAATTATAATAAATATTTGTTACATAAGACCCTCCTTTGTAGGGAAATAAATGGCTAATAGCGTGAGTATATACTAATTGACCCTAATCCTACCA
Source organism: Jaltomata sinuosa (assembly GCA_003996215.1). Taxonomy (NCBI): domain Eukaryota; kingdom Viridiplantae; phylum Streptophyta; class Magnoliopsida; order Solanales; family Solanaceae; genus Jaltomata; species Jaltomata sinuosa. The sequence goes on from QJPP01003036.1 coordinate 221,810, forward strand.
TATTCCCTGTGGGATCGACTCTAACTTTTGTTGGTTCTATATTTGAACAATGACCACTTACGCTTCAAAACAGAGGTTTAATTTGGGTGTATCACTTGGCTAATAGGTTAGATAGACTTGATATTTCTTAGTTGGGCCATATTATTGCTTGTGTTTGTAAGGACCCTTCCGGTTATTTCAACGTATACGTTTTTCATGAACCGTTAGAGCTTGTTGTAGCGGACCTAAGCCACTTAAGGCTCGTCAGGACCGGTATTTCGGTGTCGGGCCCATTTGTTTGGTCGCATTATAAGTTTTGAAGTCAAGCAAATCGACAAAAGTTATCGTAAGTTCTTTAATAAATTACCTGAACATTGGGTAAAATGTCTCGGAGCTTTTCTCTCAATATATAAAGAGTTAGAAGTCCCCCAAAATAACAAATCGAAGGTCTACAAGTCTAGTTTCCTACGCACAAAACCTCACGTCTAACTGATCTTTGAGTAAAAAGTTATGACTGTTTTACCGCGGACTGTCTGGCAGAAAATGGGTTACGTACCGGGTCGCGAACCGGGTCGGGTTAAACTCGATTTAAGCCTCAACTTCACGTTTTAGGACGCCATTTCAGTTCCGAAACAGTGATAAAACATAAGGGAGGATCCCGAGAGAATTCTTGAGTATCAAAATCGTGCGTTGGTGAATTACGAGCCTAGGCTTAAGAATTTTATTAGCATCGCGCGTATATTTGAAAATATTTTACTTAAAAGTTGAATTTGGTAAAACTTATATTATTATTACCTTTTCAAAATATTTTAAAGGTTTATGGAAAATATTTTTGATACGATACAATTGTATATGTATTTATTTTATAAGGTTTTTATACATTGTAATATTTTATCGGAGATAGTAAATTTAGTTATGTTGAAAATTATTATTATAATATAGTAGGTTTTGTTTGAAATAATTTTCTATGAATTATGGTATATTTAAAATATTATATTTATTTTACCACGGAATTTATGCAATACCCGAATACATTCGCAATGGAACAATTATGTTGGTACGGACACCCCCTCCACGTGGAAGTGGAGGGAGTGTACAACAAATGCCCGTGGTGTCATTAAGTTAGGTGTAGTTGGCACTTATTTAGTGAGATATAGCAAAATTATGCTACACCCATTTGCTGCCTACTCACTTAAGCATTGAACAAATTACTTGTCAATTGCTGCCACTTGCATAATACTTCTTTGGGAAGTAATTTTTGTGCAAAACAACCTCAGTTCATCATTCACTTGTCACATTAATAGTTGAATCCAATAAGAAAGATTTTGATAATTTATTGGATCACCAAAAAGAAAATCGATTATCCACGTCAAGTTATTCAAGCCTAATTTTGAGTTTGATTTCATTTCGGAGTTTCTCGGAGCGGTTCGAGCGTGGACATCGTTGTTCTAGCAGCTTGTCATCGGACGACAGGTAGGTTACGGTTTATTTTCCCTAGACTCCGCATATATAGAATAAAATTGTATTAATGGGCATCCTTGGGTGGGTTTATTAGGTTGGTACCACAGACCTTGACCGCTTTATTCATGTCCGCCTACTTTTGTTCCTCCGTTGCTTGTAGTATTTGCCGATATATTTTATTTACCCTTGTGGTCCTGTGAGGCCTTGTTGACTATGGAACATAGAAGGTGAGATTTTGGGAATGTCCGCGAGTCCCGGGCATAGAATTATCCTTCTAGGCTGGTTATGCTTGCTGAGTAGCTGTGGGCCTGTGCAAGGTTGGTAGGTTGATTGTGAGCTCCTGGGCAGCTATTGTGTGTGATCATACCATTTCCATGCATATAAAGAGGTTTTATCCATGTTTT